>OU974076.1:12798518-12921018 GCA_918843875.1 Diadumene lineata
ACTATGGAAAAAAGCACAAACACTATATTCATGCAATAAAAAACAAATTGCTACTGTGGAAAAGAGCGCAAACACTATATCCATGATATGAATTCACGTTGCTACTGTGGAAAAGTTAAGATGAGCGTAAACAATATATCCCTAAAATAAAATGACGTTGCTACAGCAGATTAAAGCGCAAACACTACATCCCTGGAGTTAACTTAAATTTCTACTGTGGAAAAAAGTGCAAATACAAGAGCTATCCAAAACGAGGACACACATAAGTGTGCCCTGCACTTAACCCTCAGCAATTAGCTCGTTTTGTCTTTCGTATGAGAGTCTTATAAGAACTAGATGTTTGATTGCAAAGTAACAAGTGGCTTGCTTCAAGAGTGGCCTCTGATCAAATGACTGGAGTTTTTCAAAAATTCATAGTTATGGGAGAGGTCTGTTTAGTAGAAATATGAGCTATTTCTCAGAAAGGTTGAGAGGCTAGTAAAAAATCATACAGTAAACACAGTAATCGTATTATAAAATTAATAGCCAGGACTTTTATTCCTGAATATTTTCTTTCTTTCTTTCTTTAATTTCTTTCAATTATTCAAATCCTAATTCATTCATTTATTCCTTGTCATTCATCAATTCGCCAATTCATCTCTTCTCCTGACTAAACTTACTTACTTATTTAGCTTACTTACTCTCAATTACTTAATTTCTAACTTACTTACTTACCTACTACCTATCTAACTAACAAACTAATTACAAAACTACGTACCTTTCTACCTACCTCATTCATTTATTTAATCCCTTACTTACGTACATAAAAGTAGACCTAATCAATCACTTTCTTACTTACTTACTTCCCTCTGTTTTTGAGGTGGTTTAGACTTTAAGTCTACGCAATCTTTAAGTCTTTCTACAGTGTTTCATTTCAAAAATCAAGAAAAAAAATCGAGTCGTGTTTATCAATTCATTATCGCAAAAAGCAGGAAAATAATGGCAAATAAACTCTTATCTCTTCACAAATAACTATTCCTCATTTCCTCCGAATTTTACCTGTATAAAAAGAGCTTAATCTCCACTGAGCAATGGATACGATTGTGATAAGAATCTAAGCAAGCCTGGCAAAATGGTGAAAAATTCCCAGACTTTTATTGTAATTTACTCAGAGATAGAATTATCACTAACCGATCAAAATCACGAAGTTTTGAATTAGAGTTCCTACTGTGAAAGGATACAGTATTAATTGTGGAAATATCATTTCTAGTTTGGAAATCAGAGCGTTTGCTTAGACAGGTTAGACAAAGAAAAAGGTATGCCTGTTTTTGAAGAAAATTGTGTCCGGTGAATTTCCAAGCGCGCGCGAGGAGTTTTACGTGTCATATACTTTAAGTATATTTGGGTATATTTATTAAAATGATCTCTAGTCATTTAAGGAATTGTTTACTGTGTTTTGCTAATTCTCATTTAATTAGGACGATAAAGTTTGAGTAAATAAGGGAAGTTTTTTGTCTATTTTGTTTATGAGCAAAATATTGTTTTGAGTTAAAATATTTGACTTTATTGAAAATAAAAAAAAATGTTTTCTATGTAATTAAAATCCTTTTTCATGTCTTTATAAAATTCCTCCGTTGTTTTATTTCATTTTTTTCTTCTTCTTCTTGCTCAGTTTTTATCCTGAGAAATGCATTCTAAATCTCATCAATGGAATATTTTGCAAATTTTCGTAATTCGGCTGTTGTACTTTTCGATCACGTTTGGATCGTTTCACACACCTCAGATTTGGATTTAAAATATTCTGCATCAAAAGTTGAATCTCTGCACCTTCTGCTCTATTTCTCATCGTAAGGGAATCAATGTTTCTTAGCTGGATTATCTCGTTTGTTCATTGACTACTTACTATCCTAAAGCCAACGGTTAAACCATTGATAATGTAATATATAAACTCAATGAACAAAACACGCTGAAAAATATTGGGACTTGCGCGCACGCGGATTGTCAGTATTTCAGAAAAAAGGGATTACAAATGAAGTGTATAATGAAAAGCCGTTAAACTATAGTGCGGACAGCGTCAGTGTTGCTAAGAAAACAATTGGAGTAAAAATGTACGATAACTAGCGGTTAAACTAGTGTGGACTGCGTCAGTGTTGCTAAGAAAACAATTGGAGTTAAAATATACGATAACTAGCGGTTAAACTAGTGTGGACTGCGTCAGTGTTCCACGTAAACAATTGGAGTAAAAATGTATGATAACTAGCGGTTAAACTAAAAGTGCGCTTTATGATAATTATACTAGTTTGGCCAGCGCTACAATGCGATTTAAGACATGAAAAAGCCAAGAACGTTTTAGTATGGGGTGAAGTCACGTTAGTTCAATTGTATTTTGACAAAGGACACTCCCATTTCCAAAATGCACAAATTACTGCGACGATGAATTAGCCGCGTTTCAAACATCAGTAACATTCTTTTTTCTAAAGCCTCCAAGTTGTACTATTTCGGCTTGTAATTGGTTAGTGTTCCCGGAAATTAAGACTTGTATCGCAGTACTACTTAAACAAGTAGATCTAGTAGAGTTCGTTGATAGTAAGAGCTTTTAGCTGCTAATGTCTTCTGTGTGAATATTGATTACTTCGGCGGTGTTTTATCTGGCTTAGATCGTGGTGGAAGGAATCGAATATTGTAGCACTAGACGTACACGCATTTGGGGAGAAATGAATTAAACAACAGCTAGAAAAAACAACATACTACCTTCGGAAATATTCATGAAACATAGAGCGTTGTTTTGTATCAGTCATGCTCTTGGGAATTGACTCATTTGGGAAAGCAATGGAATTAGACTTGAAGTAAAAAAGTGTCAGGTTTTTAATTCTCAGATAAAATTACATTTTTAGCTGGGTGTAAAATAATAACGTATTTGCGAAATGAAAGGGAGATAATTTAATGATTTAGTTTAGGACACGTATTCCCTGTAAGAGCAACTGAAATGAAGGACTTTATCAGGGAGAGTGTTAGAGTTGTTAGTTTAGCCGCGGTTTTTCTCTCTGAAAATCTTAAATTCAGAACAAAGGAAATAAAAACTTGTAAACTAAATAAAACAGCACTATCTTCCTTCCCAAAGTGAATGAACTTTCTTTTATAGTGCAATGTTTGACGCGTGCGCCATAACACTTTTCGGCTAACGACGTTTGGAACAAACTCGCTTCACCACTGATAAAATACACTTTCTAGACTCTCACTCTTGGTCATTTTAAGATCGTCGATTTGTAGCTCTAGGCTCGCTTGAATTTATTCATAATTTTGTAATCATTTTACTCATCTTATGGTTTTAAATGCATGAATATTGAATTAGACTTTACTGCCGGCATGTGTGTAAAATGTATGTGCTTTAAGAAGTTCGGAAAATGAGGGGGTACTCGGCATGTTTCGCTTCCAAAGATACCAATATCAACAAAAAACATGCCATTTAGAAACTACAAATTGGCGACAATGATTTTGGTTTTTAACAGGAATGTTAAACCAAAACAAAATAAAAAAAAGATAATTTTAATAGAGGAAATACAGTTGACTAATAAGCAAGAAATTCAGCCGAATTTTATGCTAAAAAAGAGTTATTTCAGAGCTGAAAACATGCAATTTTTGATAATTCAATTTTAAAAACATTTTTTTTTAATAAAGGTAATAGATTCGAATATGCAGTTTTCAACACAAATTTGATTCTGTATCAGAAAGGGAGGAGTTGCCATTTAACAGGAAAAACTCAATTACAATAATAACAATTTGGAAATAATATTTAAAAGAAAATACAAGATGAGTACTTTTTCGATCAAAAGCTAAGTTGAGCTTATTGTAAGGAAGGGAAGTTTTGCTAAATAATCATTAAAAAACGATGATGAAATTCATTGAATTAACGCAACTTTAGAGAGAAATTTTGACTTGGATGCGGCGAAATGGAAAGTTCGACATAAATTGTAATGATTGATCGAAATGTAGGAGGCTTTTTGTCGTGAGAAAAAATTACAATTTGTTTATCACAATGCAGCAATTTCATGCATTGTTAGTTAGCTGATTCAAATGATAAAAATATCATATTCTTAAAAGTGAAAAATTGTTTTTTTAGAATTAAACAATTGACTTGCTACTGTTAGATATGAAGCTAAAAACATCTATTTTTTTCAGGCAAAATGCGAGGATGGATGATTTACAAGGGTTATGAATGAAAACAATATGTGGTAAATTTCTACTTTCCAAAAAGGATATTTTGAGCTAATTTTTATTTCAACATAAATTGCATGGTTGTTTACCCGCTATAGAGAACCGAAACAAACTATTTTGGGTTAATTTCCACAGTCTTTTTTTAATTGTGCGCCTAAATGTTAGAACTTCCCTTCGGAATTCCGTTCTGTTAAAACGAACAAAAAAGAAGGCAATTTACTTCACATAAACCATTTTTAATGGACAAAACAGTCCTTTTAGAACATGCTTCGTATTACACGAAATCGTTTAAATAGAGCAAAAAACAAAAAAATACGTGACTCAACATTTTCCGACCCAAAACAAAAAAGGGCTAACATATCTCAATGTCGGACTTTTTCCTGTCAGAAAAAAAACGCATTTTAAAAAATATTCTGAAAAATTTGCGACAAACGACAAGCAATTCAAACAAAATGTTTCAACAACAACAACAAAAAAATCGATCAATTCTTTAAGAAAAACAATCAGTCAATCTAGTTAACTTCTAAGTCAGTTCTAGTTAACACCTAAACTAAATATCAAAAAAATAAGTACTTCATATTTCAAAAATGTGAAAAATTGTTTCAATATCCCCTGAATGATATAAATCCAAAAAGTCGCAATAATAAATTGGATCAATTAAGTTAACATGAAAAACCTACAGGTCTGGGACCTAAACAGCTTACTAAGTATTTTCCTAGAAAGAAATTCACTTGAAAGCTGAGTGAAACAAAATCACAATTGAGTTGCTGCGGATTTACTCAAAATCTGGGTTGAATTTTTTGTAGTATTAAAAGATGGAGTTAACTACATAGGCGTTTTGTAATTCTTTGTATCCTTGCACATCTAAATGAGATTAATTAACTTCTATTTAACAACTATTTGAACCTAAATACTTCAGTCAATTTTACCAAGCAACAAATTTCAAACAACAATGACATAAACAAACTACACGTTCAGTTACGAACTGAAAAAAACACAACCCCAAAGCCCAGCTTTTGCTCTCTCACTGACCCAATACTTCATCACAGACATAATAAATCATCCCTTACTTTAAAACTGTCAAAAACAAAACCTCTCTTTTATAAGCTAAGAACAAAACTCCGAAAAAAAAGTTTGAAATGTTTCAAAGATGTTCCTAGTTGGGAACTAATGATTGTGTTCTAAGCTTACCTTGATGATGCTAGCTTGAGATCTGTTTATGATCAATTAGCTACGGGCAATGCACTAGCACGACCGTTTTCCCCTGTAATGGGATAGGTCGAAACAATGATGTGAACAGAACATCTCTCGCCATATGCGCCCGCGCTCCACCTGGATCCAAATCAAACATACAACAATACCCAAATCACGTGACTTTGACTAAAATACCCTAAAAAGACAATCATCGTATTTGCTAAGATTGAGCGTCAAGATAAATATCGATACAGTGTTCGGATGAACTTTAAATAAGCTATTGACTACGTTAACACTGTTCGTAATGCTATATTAACTTGGAAAATTAATCTGAGTTCAGTTTGAAATCATTCATGTTCTGTTGAATGTAAGGTTTCGTTTTGTGAAAATTTTGAGACTGAAAGTGCGAGTTTGGATCCAAAGGGCGCCGGTTGGAGTCTAGAAACCTTTGGAGTTGAAATCTCAAATCATAGGAAAGCAATTATTTCCTGGGAATGTCACAGATGTGTAAATTGTCATGTCGAATAAGTTTAAGATTGAGTAATAAGCATTTAATAACTCGGTGTTTACCAAGTACAACTGCAGCGATAAACCATGAAATGTGATCAGCGACTATCAAATGAGGTCGAAAATTACTATACTAAAAAATGCCCAAAGTAGTTTTTGATGAAATGATCAGACTTGTTCGCTTTAAATGGTCAGTCGTAAAATGGTTTTGATGTTTTCTTTTTTATTGAATTATGAACTATATTCTTGAAACTGTTGAAGAGTTGTTCAGTAGATTTAGTTTGCGCTTTTTGAAGCTGATTTGCAAATTGTTAAATTACATTATAAAACGACAGGCAACAAAAAAATATAATTTACAAACGTTTTGAGAGTGATTTCTTATCATTTTTGTTAACAAACTCAAACGAAGTAATTTTATGCTATTTTATAGTTTATATGCGCTTTCAAGTTTTAAGTTTTGAAAAAACGTAACTTGACTGATCTCAAATATTTTGTCAAGTTTCAATTTTGCAATTTTATGAGATAAACCGCTAAAAGTTATAATATAGTTAAAAGTTATATTATATATATATTTGCTACGGATAATTGCATATCAAACAAAATCGATCAGTTATACACTAGCTTAAGCGCAATTTTTCTTTTATTTTTATAGTTTTTTTTACATTTTGTGTAATATTTCCCGTTCAATACAATTTGAAAAAAAACGCGGAATGTTGCAAGACTACAAGAAGCGTTGTCAACTCTGTAACTAAAAAATATTTATGCAAAATAACGACAAGTTTATCATCCAATAATTGGTTCTGTTGTTGTGCTTTTTTGTGCTCTAAAAGTTATAACATAAAGATTTCAATTCCACAAAGGATTGAGGTTTGAATAGTGGGTGGATATGGAAAAAGATTGAAAAGTTTGATAACACGTTTGAGCATCACGAAAACTTGACACAGTTAAAAACTGCGCAAATTACAACTATTTTTCCCGCAATATTCCCCTCTGTTTTTAGAACTGTGAAACGTTTTGGATGAAATAGCTTTGGTCAGTTTTAGGAAGTCAATTAGTACGGTATTTTAATGAATTTAAGTGTTTTGAGTATCGAAATCAGTGTGTATGATTGTCTGCTTAAGGGCACCCCACTGAGGCCCTCGACTAAAATCATTATTTTCGAAAGAACAAGTGTTTGTAAATTATGTCGTACAGACTTCGCTTTACTCATTGATCATTTGACTACTGTGGTTAGTTTAAACTGTCAAGCGGAAAAATTGATGAGCAAATTACAGATTAAAAGTCGGAAATGAAGATAGGAGAAATGAATTTCAGCCAAAAATTAAAATGAAGTTGTAGTTTGTAAATTTGTGTCTTTTTTACGAGCAACTTTTGTTTACTTGGACTAATTATTGAATTTGATGTTTTTCAAATTCAGTACGATCTTAGCGTGTTAAAAAGAAATAAAAATAACGTTCTAAAAGCCGAAAAAATTGACTCAACTTCAGGTTAATTAATAGAAAATCTGAACAATAAAAATCGTCTCTGTTTTATTAGGATTTTCAAGTTCTTTTACCCAAAATGATAATTTAAGAAACTTAAGTAGTTATTCATCTTAAAGTTAAACGTTTTGCTACTTATCGATACATTAAGTTATTTCTCTTTCTATTGTCGTTTAATACTTGCGAGTACTAGCTGTTTCCGAACATTTTAACTTTTAGTTTTGGTCGAAAACCGAATTGGCACGCAATACCAATTATAGACTACATTTTTGTTCCAATCGCTAGGAAACACTGACACAGTCCACGTTAGTTTGTTTTTCTAGAAACTCACAGTTCTCACTAGTTTAACTGACAGTTAACGTACATTTTTATTCCAGTTGTTTGGCTTATAGACACTGGCTCAGTCCCAACTATTCTTAAGTCGCATATTTTGACAATACATTTGAGTCTTTTTACATCCTTTTAATACAATGCTTTAGAAAAACGAGGTAGGCCGCACTAGATCTTCACAGCCAAATGCCGCCGGTATTTAATACGCCGGTTATTCGATGCTTCTATGCAATTTCTGCCGTTTAAGGTATACAGGTGTCCGGGATAGATGTTTGTTCAAGTTGATCGTCGGTAAAAGCAAGCAAATCAAAGTCACACAAAACCGTGAGAAAACGAGTAATGACTTCATCAACTGTGTTTAACTTACTGACGTTTATCATCCGTTTTGTTGCGATAGTAGTATCTACAAAGTGAAAGAGCGTTTAGCAGTTGTAATCGCTTGTCAATATATTCATGAGAGCACAATGTAAAAAATAATGAAAATAGAATTTCATAATTTAAAATTGTTACATTTATATATGTAAATTTGTGTCATTTTCTTTGAATTTGATAGATTTATTTGTCAAAGCAATCCCTTTTTTAAACGTTTTCGGTAACAGTTTCTTTCTGCAAATTCATGCCGATTTTAATGTCTTATTTTATGATTTCATGTTTCTTCCACAGTAGCAAATTGATTTTATTACATTGATACAACATTTGTGCTTTATTCAAAAGTAGCAATTTGACTTTATTTTGTGTATATATAGTGTTTGCCGTCTATTTCAGTGGCAATTTGATTTCAATACATAGATATAGTGCTCATCTCCATACATGCGCAGTTGCAATTCGATTTGTATTTCATGGATATAGTGTTTGCGCTCTATTCTACACTAACAATTCGATTTGTATTCCATGGATTTAGTGTTTGCTCTCTATTCCACACTAACAATTTGATTTCATTTTGTGGACGCAATAATTTAAATAATATCAAAATTCATTTTATTTTATCCATTGAAAAAAAGTGCGTTTTGTTTCGTTTTCTTTGGTTTATCGTGATGAGAATTGCGCACTATCGTGTATTTCTGTGAATATCTCTCAAGTGTGTTGCAGAATACAAGTAACTTGAAGGATTTACAAGCTTAGCTTAGAATTAACGATCATCTTAACTAACACTTTTCACCAGGAATAAATGATCATGTATTTGATGAGTGGAAGCTTAGTTGTCATAATACTGTGGTTACCATTTTATCTTCTCTTCATTATTCTTCTCCTCTTTTCCCTCCTCTTCGAATTTGTTTGTCTTCTTTTCATTTGTCTTTATTTATTTTCTCTTTATTTGTTTTCTCTTCGTTTCTTTTCATTTCATTTTCCTCCCTTTTTCTTCTCTTTATTTGTACGTACTCGTTTCTCCGTTTATTTCTTTTCTCCTTCCCTTTCTTCTTCTTTTTCCGGCGTCTCGTTTCTCTCGGAAACTTCGCTCTTTTATTTTTCTTTTATTTTATTGCATCCTCTCCCGATATCTTCAGTCTCTTTTCTTCATCAAATTGTCTGTCGCGAACATGAGTAAACTGCTTGAGTTCTATTAAAATTTCTGTACTCTGCTCACGACCTGATCCTATACACGAAAGAATGGACAAGAAATCACTCATGTGGTTGCTGTTAGAAAAACGGGCTTTATATCACTCTAATTTGGCTTAATTTTCTCAGTTGTGAACTTTGTCAAAACGCGCGCAGACAGCGCGCAAGCGGTTGATGCATGTGAAACAAAAAACACGTTGGAAGCGTAATATTGATGGTAATAGACGATTTCCACGACGACGTAGATGCAGGCAACTAGTTAATAGATAGCTTAAGCATCACGGTTTTTGGAGGGCAAACTTCAAGACGGTCACGTGACCGGTTTTCCCGCCGTTTTGGGTCGCTTGCATGTATGTTCCGGCCGAAGGTTCGAAGACGCAGCCTCCCGGTTGACTAGTTAATGCTCTCCTAACTGAGCTAACCTCAAAATCAGCCATAAAACAGAAAGTAATCGCTGTAATGAAAATATACTAAAACAACTACACATATAACTATTTGAATCTGCAGTACTTTTATACACAACCAAGTCGTTTATCCATGCTATTTCTAATCAAAAAGCAACACTAAAAAAAATGATAAATTTAATTTACTGATTGCAGAAGTCGGTCCCAGTTCAACCTGCGTTATAGAAGTTTTTCTGAAAAAAACTTTCGACAGATCGATAACAAACGGGGAACGAAACATGGAATTGAATTATTTCATGGACTGCACACTGTTTGGATATCATAAAATTTCCATGTATATTTGATATAATGTAACCGCAAAAACAGCGATCCTCACCTTTGATGTCGCTTAGCAACGGGAATTGTTTGCTTGGTTTGTGAAAAACCGAATAACAAACTGACCCAACAGTTGATATCTAGTGTACATCAAGAATAAACATAGAAGTTCATGAAAGAACTTAGCTTCAATTTCATCAATCTTCAATTCGACCAAGTATTTCTCGAATTATTTACAGGAGATTTTTCAAAGAGGTCGGGTGCATTCAGTGACTGATTTTCAAATCAACTTGCAAGTGATTTTTAGTTTTGTCGATTATCAAAGCCCAGTTGATGATCAACCTGTCACAAAAGTAACACTCGAAGAACTTTGCTTCATAACCGTCATCGTAGCCTCGCTATGTGTAGTATTCGCACAGCTAACGTCTACTTTGTGGACTGGGAAACAACGAGTAAAGATTTCCTCAAAGGAATCAAATTCACGCTTTCACAAAGAGACATAAAAGTGCATGTCTTTTACAACAAGAAAACACCAAAACAAGACCAACCACCAAACTACGAATGGATTGTCAAGCATCCTTCGTTGACATCCTCAGCCGAAGCATCTTGGACTGCACTGCTAACTTACGTACTTCATTTTTACACTCACCTGGCATGTCAATGTGGAGATACAAAGTGTAAAGTTTGGCCTAGACCTCATGTGCATACTCGCTACAAAGCTCATGTTGTTTGCGGAGATGAGGGTAGATTTGAGGAGCTTGAAGCGATCTTGAAATTCAACAAGATCGCGATTAAGACTATCAAAGCAGGCGAGAAAACTTTGCTCGACATTTTTCCGTACTCGTGCGGCAGGTGTAAACTTATCTTCAAGACGAAACAAGAAGCCAGCAGCCATGATTTGCAGAACCATAACTTCTTGTGTACGAACTTAAAATGCGAGAAAAGTAAACGCCAGAACGGGTTCTTCTCAAAGAAAGAATTAGACGAACACTTACAAGGACAACAGCGCTGCGGCTTTTGTCCATCCAAAATATTTTGTACACAAAAGCAGCTGGACGACCATTTGCAAAAAGTGCATAAGCAATGTGATTGTCCATGCGAAGAATTCTTTGAGACTAACGACGATTACATGGAACATTTCTACAGTAATCTCCCCCTTCCGTGCCTCGAAGATCCAAGCTGTGACGAACGATTCCCAAACATTGAACACCAGGCATTCCATCATAAGAAAGTGCACGGTGCCACGTATCCATATTATTGCATGGCATGTTATAAGAATAGTTATCTGGTTTGTTGTAAGACGGCTGAGAAGTTGTTAAACCATGTAGAGCAGGAAAAACACGAAGATGAAGAATTCTCTTTTGCTCAGATTCCCATATCAATGGCTTTGGCAAGTTCTCAATGAAACTTATGGATTGACTGGTGCACTATTGATCCAGAAGGTGGAGTAGGGTAACATCTCATGGATTCTGGCTCCCCTTCAAAGATTCAAGCAATCGAAACGTCGCGTTGCTCTCTTGTACCTTTGGAACACATAATTTCTCAATATCGAATATAATTAAAGACTTCAATTACAAGTATAAACACAAAAACATTTTGCAACATAATTAATAAAAATAAATAAAGAAATACCACTAAATAATGATATTTTATGTTAATTCTATCAATCATGTTCTTTTGTTTATTTTTTAGTGCTATATTTTACTACATGTACTAAAATGTAATTACTATTGCACACATTTAGCGTTTGTACTCTAACAAATTTAAGGTAATTCCGTAGAAATAAAACTGCCCGATGAATTTTTTTTATACTCGTTCAAAGAAACAATTTTGAGAAACGCTTTTAGAAAATACAATAAAAAAGGGGGGTCACCGACTTCTTTGTTTGTGCAATATGACGTCAAAGTTCATACATTTAAGTGACTTGAGATCGTAAAGAAAAAAACTCAAAAATCGAAGAGAAACGGAACAAAAACACAGTAATTTGTGTTTTAAGAGCAAAATTCGTGTTTTGTTCAAATGTCTGCACTTTAATTTATTTTAAAAATATGAACAGATGTATAAAAAATATGTGATCTTGAAGAAATTGACGAAATATCAACGTGCGCACGAGCTGCTAATTCATTCGAAAAAGTCCTAAGCGGAAAGTATTTTGGAAATTTCTCAAAAGTTAGCCCGATGACCTATGCTCAATTTTAGATATATTTGATGTTATGTTATAAAAAATAATTTTATCAAATAAAAATCATAGGTCACCGTGCTAGTTTGCGAAATATTGCGAAAAATATCGTCATTTTATTGTCAAAAAAACAGGTTTTCCGAGAGAGGACTGGGTCGAGTTTCAAAATTATCGCGTTTTCTCGCTCGAAAATGTCGCAATTCTTCGATTTTTTATTCAAAGTAATTTACAAACATAATTTGACTTAATTACATGATAAAAGTCCTGAAACCAAAAAACTTGAAAAATGCGCAGAACTATGCGCAGTGCAAAACTACGGAATTACCTTAAGTTTAGACAATTTTTTGACATTTCTTTGGCCGATTGCTGGATCTCGTCCATTCCGCAAGTCTTCACTGTTAGGCATTATCATTCTGTTTTGGAGAGTTTACACATAGCCTGACGGAAAAAACCATCAATGTTCTAAATTTAACCTTTCTATATTAAATACACTGCATTGAATATCTTTATAGTGGCCTTGGAGTGCGCGCATATACTTGCCATAATGCTTTCGCTATAGTTATCACAGTTGCCGCTGTTTTAGAGGCGGTTTTATCAGAGATTCATTAATAAAAAAAATACTGCGGTTTGTTTTTCAAAAGCTTCTTTGTCTTTACGTGTCAATTCGGAGTTTAAAAGAGGTTTTAGTGTTTTCCCATAATTTCTTCTTGATCTAGGATTAACATACTTTGACAACCTTTTTGATATGTGTAAAAATGACCTATTTTAATAGAACCTTGGACAACCTTTTATAAATTGTTGTAGTGATAAGTTTAGATCCATGGTGACTTAACTATGTAAGCAGCTGTCCTTAGCAAACAATCACTATATAAACAGAAAAACGAATAGCTCATTAGGCAACAGTTGACAACAAACTTTCACAAAGAACTTCCAACAAGAAAAACAAATGAACTCGAGTGAAACTTCACCGAGAAACTACCGCGAAAGTTCCTCTCAGCATTAGTTTGTGCGTCAAATCGAGTTTTTTTCTCGTGAAAACACGGTGAGAGTTGACAGGAAGGCTTCTGATTTAGTTGGTATTTGCTCAGACAAAACTTTGAAAAAGTCTTTGGAGTTTAAACAAAAGCACACTATTTTCTTGATAATTTTAACTGTAAAAACTGCACGAACTACCAAGAATACAAGCTTTTTTGATGCAAAACTGAGCAAGCCAACCGTTGTTTTTTGGATAAATGTACTTGAAGGAGAATCTAGAAATTGCAAAACAGTCACAGATTTGTCACCCAACTGAAGAGCACTACTATCTGCAAATTTCGAAGATTGCTTTAGTGAAAGAGCTTGAAAGATAACAATTTTCTTTAGTATAACTAGTGAAGCCGATGAAAGAAATTTGTCACAGCAAGAATTTTTTTTGTAATTCCAGAACTTGGAAAACTAAGCAAGAACAGAACAAAAGTATGAGAACGTATTATTGAAAAACTTTTCTGAACATGATTCCAAGATATTATTTTTTAGACTGGACATCCAATGGCGAAACATTTCTAGAAAACATTCATCTTACACCACAAGTTCAAAGCATTGTGCATATTTACATCGTTTATACGGGAAACGAAATTCCTGCGAAACTTCTACCTCAATTCCGCTCACTTCACGTGCCTCGTAATGCCAAAATCACCGCATTGAAGGATTTTAATGTAGAGGCCATAATTCGCCGACTAACTTGGCAAAATCCTAGATGTAGTATAAGAGAAGAAAGAGATGTTTGCTTAGTTTCCACAAGGCCAAAAGTTTGTTTTGGAAGTTTCATGGAACTTTTAACTTTGAAGGAGACAGAATACAGGCTAAATTTTGACGAGAATCCATGCATTTTGAACGAGTTTGAATTCAAGTGTGTAAAGTGTCGGATGATTTTCGCGACGAAAAAAGGTCTTAAACAACACGATAGCAAATACTGTGGCTATTTCGAAGAATGTTTGACAAATTCCGATAAACACAAAGTAGGATTTTCAAAGAAATCAAGGAAAGTGAAAAACTCAGTTGAATGCGACGATTGTTTGGGAAATTGCATTTTAACTTTCTGCTCTCGTAAAGACAGAGCTAGAGAAATGGAGAAAGTTCATAAAACTCGCTACGTCGGGAAAACACATGAATGTGAAAGCCTTTTCGACAATAGTAACTATTCGTCCCATTTCTTTTATGGCTACGATGTACTGCCCTGTCTTGCGATGACTGGATGTCAGCGGACTTTCAAAACAATTCAAGAGCAAGCGCATCATCACGTGACCGAACACGGCTGTGTCAAGCCGTATTTTTGCATAGTTTGTTATAGGCTGCTGAAAACTGTGAACTTTGAGAATGAAGGAGATCTTCTACTTCATGGGAGGCTTGCAGGTCATTGTGAAGCCGAGTTTTGCTTTCCTTGAAGGCGATTGTTTCGGATTCATGCAAATTACTGTGGCTTGATAGATGCATTTTCTTCCGGCATAGTGAGACGGACGTAACTTGGCGGTCTTCATTATGATCTTTACATAGTGAAGCCTTTTGAAGCTCATCGTTGATTGGCTCAGCAGACAATAGTCGTCCGACAACGACCAATGAAAACACTGAATCATATTGTTCTTTACGGCCAATCCAACAAGGCATTCAAAACACCTTCGTGACCTATGAAATGTCTTTTATGTAAAGTATTTTTACCTCAAATACAACGATTAAAAACGTTAAACGGAATTATTTTTGTATAAGCGGTAGATATCTTCAATGTCCTGCTCCAAAATTTACAGATCAGAAAAGACCAAATTCAGTTCCTTCCAAATTCCTTGGTCGCATTGAAACGGTTTTCGATATAATCCATTAGTTTAAGTAAACTTGGAATTTGTAAATGGACCTGTATATATGTCTTGCGAACATGGCATTAAATCACATCCCATTTCACCATAATTAAGTACAATATATTTAAAATACATATACATATATATTAGTTCACCATTTTAAATGTAACAAATAAAAACTGTCCGTAATATGGTTTAAAAAAATAAATATACAAAACTGAATGACAAATAGTTTGATATGATCGAGTTATTTTTTGACAGCAAAGGCCGTTTTACAAGGTACGATTTGTATCAAACAACTTGTACGACAACATTTCGGGCGTGTGCAACTACGACCTCTTACGGCACGTCGCTGCAAATCCCACCATGTAAATCGGTCTTAATCCACGGGTTTTTGAACACAACTCTTCAAAAATCTAGCTTCATCACTAGTTCTTGGTCCAATAATTCCAACAAAGTGTGCAAACGAACTACTTGTAGCAGTTCGTTTTTCCGCAACGTCAACTCTTAAAGTTATGTAAAATAATTTGATTTTACAATGATACAAAGTAAAACATCTTTCTTCTGGTTATCTCGAAATACATACAGTATTAACATGAACTAAATATATCGTCAAATCATTTCCTATTGTGTTGCGAAAATTTCAAGAAGTAGGTTTTATTATAGCTGATACATGCAGCTCGATTAAGTATCGATTGGAATATCGATACATGTCGATCAGGTAACGATTGGATTAGCTTTAAATCTGAATCTACAGACCAATGTGAATCTACTTTTTTATGTAACAACTAATGCAATAGGTTGGAAACTTCAAGCCTTAAAGATGTATTCTATGCAAATATAAACAAAAACCCACTCCTTGAAACTTTCAGGCTACTGGTCTAACAAAAACAATTTCTATCAATCAATTTGAATAACGTGTCAACTTTGAAAACATAATATAACTACAATAGTCTACCTTGCTATAAGTTTATTGCTATCGGTCCTATCTAAATTATCGGAGCTCTGTTTAAATAACATTGCCTAACTAGAACGATATGAGAAAAATTACTGAAGTCTCATTCTCAACTCCCCAGACCCAGTCTAGGACCTAAACTCGCCTTAACTCGCTGCGAGGCAAGGCGAGTTTAGGTCCCAGACTAGGCCTGCTCCCAGAATGAACACTCTGCCACACATCAAAGAGAAGGGATTCCAGTGGAAGAGAGTTACTCAGAGTTGCGAGAATGCCACTTCAGTCAACTCGAACAAAGATTGGCCACGCCCACACAAGTGTTTACATGGCGTTTTTGTATTGTTTTCCATCTTCAAGGGAATTGAGAACTATATATTTATATACATACAAAAACGACACGAAAACGCGTCGTAGTGTACGCCGTCGTTAGCCCAGTTTACATAGTGCCATAATCCACTTTTACTGGTTTAGACCATGCAACTTTCAAGTGAAAATGGCACACTAAAGGTATGCATCAAAAATAGCAGTAAATAGAGATATTTGTATTTCCTAAATCACTGCAAATAATTTCACGCTTTCAGTGATTGTACTCTTGTTTTCTGACCACTAGATAATACTAAATACGGTGGAACCCCTCTATTCGGGACAGTAGTGGAACCAAAGAAAATGTCCGGTTTGAACGGTTTCAGTTTACTGAGGCTAATTTTTTTCAGGAGATAAACTAAGTTAAATTCTGGACCAGAAAAGGTTGTTTGGTTTACAAAGAACAGCGGTATATTAAGGGTTCGGTATAGAGGGGTTCCACTGTGGTTCAGAACCACTATTAATTAGATTAATTATTATTAACTATTATTATTAACTATTATTATTATTAACCTCTAGTTTGCTTCTTTATGTTTGTATCACTTAATATATACCTTTTAAACAACCAATAATTGCAGCCCATGTAGAGGCTCGTTCCTCTCCTCGTTCCCAGTCCCCCTCATCACCCCCAAAGTCCCTCCCCACCCCTTCCCCCAAGAGCCAATACGCAGGCTGCAAAGTAAAAGTTTTTGGTATTGATTTAAAAGTCAAAATCAACATGCACTACAAGATACATTAATGTCACAAGTTTATGCAATCTCCAATGTACCCCATTCTTTACCGCTATTCCCACTAGCATGTTTTTAGATGTGTTTTATGACACAATGTGAACTGGATGTCTAGTTAAAACTAGCCTGAACAGCTTGACCCTATCTCATACACACAGGCCCAAGCTATGCAGGATGAGCTATGCTCCTAATCTAGCTTAGCTAGTTCAGAAGTGTAGATGCCAATGTTTTCCATGTCAGCTATGGGGAAGTAAACTTGTTTGATGGATGAAGCCATAGCAGAGACAAAGTAGTTTGAAATAGCCTTGAGAGTTGCTTGGGCTGCTTGTTGCTTTGGGTATTTGAAACTTCTACAATGTGGAAATGATAGAGGATTTAGTTGCAGAGATGCTTTTAGAGTGGCTTTTCTACTAATTGTATACTTATGTTCTCAACTTCAGTTTACAAGTGAATTAGAAACATAAGACACTAACAGTCTTTCTCGAGAATACACATGCCAATAACATCACGTGATGGTTTGAAACCATTCAAACAACAGACACTAACACCAACAGTCTTTCTCAAGACCACACACACCCAGATGATCACAACATATCAACATCACTTACACCTGGGTACAAACCATTCAAACATCAGACACTAACACCAGCAGTCTTTCTCAAGACAACACACACCCAGATGATCACAACATATCAACATCACTTACACCTGGGTACAAACCATTCAAACATCAGACACTAACACCAGCAGTCTTTCTCAAGACCTCATACACCCAGATGATCACAACATATCAACATCACTTACAACTGGGTACAAACCATTCAAACATCAGACACTAACACCAGCAGTCTTTGTCAGGACTTCACACACCCAGATGATCACAACACATGAACTTAACTTACATCTGGGTACAAACCATTCAAATATCAGACACTAACACCAACAGTCTTTCTCAAGACCACAAACACCCAGATGCTCACAGCATATCAACATCACATCTGGAAGATCCAAAACCTTTGAACCATAATTGACATGTTTCACACTTGCAAACACCATAATAAAAAGGTAAAAATGTAATTACAATGTATAACAATTCACTGACTGAGATATCAATCTTACCCAGTTCCAATGGAAGGTATTGCAAGTACTTTAAGGTTCTCTTCATCGGCCAAGGTGAGAGCATTCTTGATTGCTTTCATAAGGTTCTCAGTCGACTCTTCCTCATCAGAAGCATTAAACACTGGACAGTGAACGTGGACAATTGTTGAAGCCTTCATGTTGGACACCTTACAAGTGACGGCTGCAGCAGAAAGAGCATTTAAGTGAGTAAGTTCACTCGCACTTTGAATACTTTTACCTTCAATTTAACAATTTTAAATAATAAACCTTTATCTATACAATTTGTAATAAAAATAAGCAAGGCGAATTGACTTTTCATCTTACTGGACTTTGCAACTTACTGGACATCATTTTCAAAAAGAATTTATTCAATGAAGATTTTGAATAATAATTTCAGAGTCTCCTTACCTTTTCCTTCTTCAAAGTCAGCATTATCACTGGCCAGCTGTTTGAGTTCTTTCTTAAAATCATCACCAGCAGCTTTACTTATAGCTTTACCTATACAAAAAAAAGTTTTCAAAGCATCAGGTTTTAATAGTTCTTTACAGTGATCCAGATTATTACTAACCTCTTACATTCAAACAGAGAACGAGCCCCAAAGGCGAAGTGTTCATAGAGTACGGCAGTGATGACATAACAAATAATGCTTTTATGATTTAGAATGTCTTGCTTGAGAGAGGTTTAAATTAAAAGTTCCATTAAAATCGGTTCCATAGAGCAGCGGAATATATAATAAAAAAAGTTTGGAACCAAGTCAGAAATACAGAGAAATGTATGGCACAATTATATATTCCGCTGCTCAAGTGCGCCATACATTTCTCTGTATTTCTGACTTGGTTCCAAACTTTTTTATTATGTATTCAGCTGGTCATATCTCATCCACTATTGAACCAATTTTCATAAAATGAGATCTTCTTTCTAGACAATCTATACAAATCAGGAATCAAAATCTCTAAAATCAAACTTTCACTTTAATTTTTGTGATGTTACACCTCTGTACTCTGGAGTTTAACTTAAAAAGTATTCCTTACCAACATCAGTCTTTACTGTAAACTTGCCATCAGTAGGATGAATAATTGCATCAGCTTCTATCTTCTCAATTTCTCCTTGTACAACAGTGAGCTGAAAAAAATTAAACGTAATGTTCACTTTGTCACAAAAAATTCTCCTGAAGACATAATCATGTTACCTTCATTTTCAATATATTTGACCTATCTATTTTCTTACTAAATTTGTGAGCAGAACTTCCATACATTTCCATGTTTATTTTGTCTAAACAAATTTGGGCACATGCACAGTGGCAATGTTCAAACAGACCAAAAGTGAAAATGCTTTTTTTTTTTATTATCACATAAAAGAAAGATTTTTCCATGTGTCTGCACTCTTATAGGTGCGTTGACAATGTCAAAATGTGGTGAGGACAATAGACCATTTTCAAATTCGTCATTGCTCAGGCTAAGCCTCAATTGTAAGTAAATCAACAAAACAGTCCAGGCAAAACCATTGGTATTTATATTGTTTTTGGATTGGTGCATTCACACGGGATGTACCTCGTACAAAAGAATATATCACATACTATCGAGGCTTAGCCTGAGCAATGGAGAACATGAAACTGGACTATGGTAATCTGTTATGTACTCCACTGTGTCTTGTGCATATTTGATTGTTCTTGCCACATTTTGATTTCATCTGTGCTTCATCTATTTTGGATTTGTTTAATAAAATAACATGAAAATAATATGTGCAAAAAGACAACAAAAAAAAAGTGAATTAAAAGTAAATTCTCCTTGTGTTACATTTTATTCCAAATTGACCATTAAGTGTGCATGATAGATTAGAATCTTGCGGTTGAAATGCAAGCTCTTGTGCACTAAAATGACCATGCAAAGCATGTATTGGTACTTAACCATCAAACTTGGTTTTCAACCAATAGTAGTACAACAATACTATCCCAATTATTTTATAATCTTCATTAAATATAAGGCAAAGCCATTTAAATACTTACATGTTGACCAAGGAAAAGTACTTTCTCTGACAAAACAGAGATTCCTTCACCAGGTCCTTTACTGGCAGCTGCTTTGCCACGGCCCTTGCCTTTACCCTTTGACGGTGTAGCTGGTTGAGCTGGTGGGGCCTTCCTTCCCTTGGAAGGCGAAGCTGGTTGTTCGTCCTTAGATGTACTTGCTCTTGGTTTCTTTGGTTTTAAATCCTCTGGTGCAACCAGTTTACCACCTCTTCTTTTCTTTAGGAGTTCTGGATGGATGTTTGGAAGTACTCCACCTGAAGCGATTGTAACACCTTTTAGAAGCTGAAAGATGAATTATGACAGGTGTTACCAAAGGTGGAAGATGACTCAAAAACCACTTTTATATTAATTAGTAACAGGGGGAAATTAAAGAACAACTGAAGACGCAGTCATCCTCGATGAAAGACCTATACTTATACACACTAATTACTAATAAACTACACGCTTTTAAAACCTAATTACATACTATCAATATTAAAGGTCCAGTTCAGACCATTACGCTTTGTGCCCGTCTATTATTGTTTTGATTTGCATGAAAGCGAGGTACTGCTTTGGCGTGTTTGACATTTCATACTCAGCTGGAGAGAGGACACGAGAAGTAGTGGCATGTGTGAGCTTTTTTGTATTCAAAAAGCTTGTTCTTATCGAACGAAATGTTATCTTTGAAATAAAAGCTTCAATAGCGGATTAATCGAATGTAAATATAAATGTTGATGGTTTATTTATCGACTCAAATCAAGAAGAGAGCTTGTTCGAAGGTTCCACACACGGATCAAACAACATGAACAACGAGATTGATTGGTTAAGAATTAAACTCAACGTCAAAATATTGGCTTCACTTTATAAGCAAGTTTTAATAAACTATGTAGAGGTTTTTTAAGGATAGAGAGTACTGTGACTGCAAGAGATAGTGCTCGAAGCATTCGCCATCAGTTGTCAACTCGATTTATGACCGTCCAGAATTTTCGTATTTTTTGTGTGCGATTGCTGAATAATCTTGTAAAATAACTATTTCAAAGTATTCTTAGATGTCTTGGCAACAGCATGAGAGCTATAGACGTTCATATAATTATTTTTGTTAGTGGATGGAAGCAGATAAAAAATTGAATACCACAAACTACAGAATTTCCGTAAACAGAAAATAACCGATAGGGGATTGAGCAAAGCAAAGCATAATGGTCTGAACTGGGCCTTAAAAGATTGTAAAGAGCACTGAGACATTAGTGAAATGCGCTATATCAGCACCACATTACAAAACCTAGCTTACTCCAACTCTTAGAATCATTTTCGTATGAGTGGAAAATGGTACAGTTACAATACAGCTAAGATACAATAGATTTTTTTAATGTTTTCTTCAAAACTAACTACAGTTATGATACGATACAGTACTGTTTCCCACTCATTAGAAAACAATTCTACTTATCCACGAACTCATGGTCAATTAATACACAAGGTAACAGTCACATATTTATCAATTTTTTAAAAAAAAATTAAACACCTATCAATAAACAGAACAAATTTATTTCTTTACCCTCTTCAAATCATGGTCCTCCCAACATTACAATGGGCTTAGACAGCCTACCAAATAATGAACCATTAGTAAATCAAACCCACTAAATAATGAACCACTGAAAGAGATAAAAGATGTATTACAGGGAGGGAAACTTGTGGGTCACCATTTTGGTTAATTTACAATTTTGAGTCTTGCAAAGAAAATTGGACCTACATTTTGGAATTGGGTGTTGCATGAATGTAACTGAACCATCGAGGTTTCATATTTCTGCAGTTGTTTACGTCTTTTGTTACATTTACTAATGCTCAAACACAATAAAACACTAGTTGTATACACCACCGACCAACAACAAATAATAGGACATCTAAAAATACCTTCTATAGCTTAACTAATTAAAGAAATTTTCATACCTTAGCGAGATAAGATTAGCTTGAAATCAAAATTATTAAGAGCCGAAGACAAATTCATAGCAAGACGAAAGCACGAACAAAAGACCACGAGGTGTTCGGCGATTCGCTCGCTTGACATTTAACATGCGCTTGTTGTAAAAACAAATATGGTGGTCGAAAGCATCTTCACTACACAACAAAGACAAGATAATACACTTTACGATTAGAACACGGCAGAATGGTTTTGCATTTGCAGTTAACTTAGTAAAGAAACAAATAAAGCAGTGCTTTAAATGACAGTTGAAACAACGCGAAAATGCAAATTCGCGCGCGCGGACTAGAGTTACTAAGCTAGCATGCGGTTTCTGCAAGTTTATACTTACTCTGTGCAGCTCTTCGTCGTTTGCTACTGCAAGAAGAATATGTCTAGGAATAATTCTACTCTTTTTGTTATCTCTCGCAGCATTTCCAGCGAGTTCGAGGATTTCGGCGGTTAGATACTCCATTACTGCAGCTTGGTATACGGGAGCGCCGGACGCTATTCTATAATGGTGGGTTACTTGACGTAAATAACGATGGATTCGACTAACTGGAAATTGCAGTCCAGCCTTTGCTGACCGCGAAACACGATCTTTGGCTCTTTTTGCTGATTTTCCTCCTCTTGCAGACATATTCAAAGTTTCAGTTTTTCACAGTTTCACCTTCGATATCACACAAGCGATCAAGAGTTCGATCGATTAGTTGCAGTGTATACAGACGATCAATCACGAATCAAATAAGCCAATCAGAGTTCATTGCATTGTTCTTTGTTCCATATTTGGTGTTCTATAGTCTTTTGATATGCCGGAGTTTTTTTGGGGATTCAAACTTGGAATCTCTTGCAGAATTATTTTGGAGAAAAAAAGTGAAAAATAAGAAATAATTTTAATTGTTATATATCATATTTGTGTGCAATAATTAACAGGTAATCTATAGCGGAGTCTTAAAGCAATTTCATATTTTGAAATTAAAAAGATTGAAAATCAAACAAAAAATCAAATACTTGGTATTTTCTTGATGAATAGTCAGCTACTCAGATGATAATATTTCAATAAATGCATGTAAATATATATGTTAGTATATAAATGTGAATAAATAAAAGGTTGAGAAAAAAAGTTAAAGTATAAATAAAATTTTGATTTCTTGCTCAGTGTCTCAAAAGTTTGCTACTTTATTGAAATGGGTATTTTGGTATTTGAAGCATTCATGTGAGCAAATCTCACTCTTTTTCTTTTCTGTTATTAATATTGTTCATATTTTGCTAATGACAATATTCCAATGGGACCTACTAGCCTACTTCGCAGGAAACTCTTTACTCCCTTTGAAATCCTTGTTTGGGCTTCCTTTGCAAACATTTCACAGGAAACCCAGTTGCACGCCCTCAAGAAGGAGCAGCTCCATTCTGATTCTTCTCTGAACAGAGGGTCACAAGTAAGATTTGCAAATAATGCTTTAGAATTAAATAAAATGACAACACTTCAAATTATTTATCTTATTTGAATATTATTTTTATTGTAATAAATATTTACATTACATTAATTTTTTCTAGATTTTTATAACTGTTGTTTTGCTTCTCAAGTTAATTCAAAAATTAACTGTTTATTTCAGCATAAAAAAGACTACATACAATACAGCTTGTTAGTTACACCTAGGCCTTGATTGCATGGTAATTATTCTGTTGAGTTTGAAGGAAAGTCATTATTCACATTGTTACAGACTGCAGCCAAATTCAAAAGAATAATTAGCATGCTATTTAGACCTTGGTGCAACTGAAAAGCTCTATTAAACGGCTGCTGCATAAAATAAGACTTTCTTTCAACTTTCTATTTTGTTTGGTCTAACTCCATTCAGCTTTGTGTGACCTGCATATTTACCAGTGATTTTCTTGACCTCTAACTAAAAATTACCTACCACCTCAGTGGCATGGAACTACTGTAATCAAGTCAATAGTGATTACCTATAGTGCACTAGCTCTTTCTAAGGTCAGTGACTGCTGAGCCAGTTTTCCAGTGAAGCATTGATTGATTTTAGGTTTGTCAGTGACACCAGCATTGCCTGCATTTGACACATTAGGCTCGGTAGGTCATCCTAGATAGATCAGGACAATGTGTAAACATTCATCAAATAGTAAAATTTAGAATTTTATTCCAAGCTTCCAAACTTTTCAGTTTTAATCCTCAGGGAATGAAAAAATGTTACAATGAAATGGCAGCCCATGCAATTCAAATTAAACAAAAAGTGTGAGAAAAATAGCACACTAAGTGGGAAAGTGTAACAAGTGAGAAAGGAGGAGGAGAAAAGTGAAAAGATGGAAAGACAAAATGAAGGGGGAAAGAATGTAAGGGCTTTATTTTAAGGTAATTCCGTAGTTTTGCACTGTGCACAGTTCTGCACATGTTTACCAGTCCTCTCCTGGTAATGTATAGATTTTCACACATTTAAGGTCTTTAGATGCCAATAGCACAAAAATGAACTCGGGCACCTATCTTTTTTATTTTCTTATTTTTTGAACAACTATGTTTTCTCTCACATATCTAATTGTCAATAAACTTTCATGTCTGGTTTTTGAGATATTTAAAGAAATGTGTCTTGAATAGGCACTTCAACTTCCCTCAAACACTATACTCTATGCTAGAAATTTTTCTTTAGGAAAAACGTTTCTCTGATCAAATAATCACATGATTTTTATATCCACTTATATCTTTATAAGAAAATAGCAAAATTAAGAGAATTGTGTATGTCTAGAAATATTCATGGACCAGTAATTAATTATTTTTGAATTTTCAAATTTTACTGCCAAAATACAAAATATAGTACTTTTAAAAACATTCTTGCGAGAAAACGAGTTCCGGGACCCCATTTTTTAATTTCATTTTTGAAATAAGCAACTCAAAAAATATTATTGTGGAAAGTTTCAAGGCATTCTCATGTCTAGTTTT
Source organism: Diadumene lineata (assembly GCA_918843875.1). Taxonomy (NCBI): domain Eukaryota; kingdom Metazoa; phylum Cnidaria; class Anthozoa; order Actiniaria; family Diadumenidae; genus Diadumene; species Diadumene lineata. The sequence continues at coordinate 12,823,576 of OU974076.1, forward strand.
ATTTCTACGGAATTACCTTAATGAATTCATGAATGAAATGATGCAGGAACAAACATGTGAGCAAGTAAATAAATGAACCGGCAAGTGAATGAGCGAATTAATGAATGAATAAGTAGAAAGGAAAGAACCAGAATAGAGGAAAACAGTGAACAAATGAAGACCAGAAGCAAGGTAAGGAGAGGGCAAAGAAGAGGAAAGGAAGATAATAGATTGTACAAAGGAAGACAATGGATAAAGAATGGAAGGAGAGATGGATGGGAAGGAGTGAGAGCAGAAAATTAAGTGTAAAATGGCACAATGAAAAGAAGAAAGTAACCAAAAAAAGGAAGAATACCAAACAAACCTGAGTTTGTGTAGTGTCACTTGTCCTCTCGGGGCTGTTCTTTTGGATGGCTTTCATTTTCTTCACAAAATTATTGATTTCAGGCATATCCTTTGAATAGCAAAGAAAGTTGGAATGGGTACCATTCACTACCAAAACAGTACAGCAACAGGAAATAACGGTAGCAAAAAAACAGGGGGGGGGGGGGGTGGGATTGGCATACTTTGGGGGGAGTGGGGTCACAGGGTGACCATGACCCTCTTTCAAAGTCAAATATTAAAAAAACAGGGGGGTATTGGCATACTTTGGGGGGAGTGGGGTCACAGGGTGACCATGACCCTCTTTCAAAGTCAAATATTAAAAAAAACAGGGGGGTATTGGCATACTTTGGGGGGAGTGGGGTCACAGGGTGACCACCACCCTTTTTCAAAGTCAAATATTAAAAAAACTGACCATTGTTGATGTCACATGGCATTATGAAGACAATTTGGTAGCTTGACAAAACATGATAATATTCATGGTTTGTAAGATGAAGGAATTATTACCTGGTAGTTTGTGTTGGTCAGTTTTTGTTCTTTTGCAATTTTATCTAAGTTCTCTTTCATTCTGTAATTCAAAAACAGCTTTACTTCAAAACGCACTACCATGTGGAATGAATGATCCGTTTGAATGAATGATTTGTTTTTTTAGTAGAGTGAACTGATTTGATTTTTACAGCCAGACAGTCAAATAATTATTGATTGAAACAGAAGTTGGTAAGTGATTCCCTAATCTAGTTTTTTTTTATATTATATTTCCGCACTATTAGTGTAAGAAATTCTTTTTCGAACACACTGAGTTTGTTTCTGGAAGAATCTGGAGTTAGACATTTGGGATTAGACCTGAGTCCCTGAATTGAATTAATTTTTGTTCAAGTCAATATCCAAGGAATGGAAAAAGGAACAGAAAGTGGATCCAATTTTCAGTGCTATTGTGTGATCTGATTCTTGCTATGTGGTTGGAAAAAATTTCATCATGAATTGTTTATGAGAATGATAAGTTCAGGGGTTTCATTATCTTTTTGAATAAGCGTCTGAATAATTCAAGTAGGTGTCTGTGTCCCAAATGTTTTCTAGGGGGGTCTGGGGGCATATTTATTAAGACACAAAATAACCGGCGGTAATAGGTAAAATAGGCGGCACTATATCGCCGGCAGTCACCTACTATTGAAAACCCTGAAAATTCAATTGAAATTTTTATAAGTAAATGTCACAATTCTTTGTACCCACCAGTTAGTACATATTCAATATCAAACATTTACCACATTTAAGATACCTTTAGGTTTTTTTTTCAAAACTTATGGTTTGCAAGTTGATTTATTTAATATATTTTAGATCTGAGTAAATTGATTTTTGTAAAACTTTAAAGTACCTGGTTCTCTTCCTTTGCACTTCTAAAAGCTCACTTCTTTTCTTGTTCAAATTACTTTTTGCCTGTAATATGAAAATGAAAATGCTACCATTGAATTGAATCATTGGTTGCATAAAATTAGTTTAAAAAAATTCCAAGCTTGTTCAATCAGGAGATTTTCTGTCACACTCGCTACATCTTCATATTAACCAAACAATATATTAAACAGGAGAACATAAAGGAGCGACTGAGGATGCACATCACAACTTTCCTCAGGCAACAGGCCTACACTTTGTCTAACACATACTAATTATAAACTACTAATCAACCTCATCCCTGGGCTCAAACCCAGGCCATAGCGATGAGATACAGAAAGCCATCCATTTTGAAGTTAATACTTCGAACATTTGTCAAGTCACTCAAAAAAAACAAAAAAAACAAAAACATCAAATAGATATTTTTTCTGGTTTAATTACCATACTAAATAAGTGTAAACTACTAACTATTTTTCCATTTTGTATATTATATGAATCATAATGAGTTATTAATTATCAATTACTAATTAACTATGAATATTACCTTTCTGAGGTCTGATTTCCAACCTTTGAACTCCTTTTGTAGATCAATCTAAGATAGCAAGATCAATAAACACCATTGTACCATTTTCATTGCAAATTGAAAAATCGTGAGAAGTTAAAATATTTTAGGAATGTCTCCTACATCAGTGTTTTGATTTATGGAAAATAAGTAATGCTGGAGGTGATGCGTCAATGACAAGGATCTTAGTAGTGATGATGATGATAGTCATGATGATAGTGGTGATGATAGTGGTGATGGTGATGATGATGATAGTCATGATGATAATGGTGATGATAGTGGTGATGATGATGATAGTGGTGGTGGTGATGATGATGATGATGATGATATTGATGATGATATCGATGATGATAGTGGTGATGATGATGATGATGATGATATTGTTGAAGATATTGATGATGATAGTGATGAAGATAGTGGTGATGATGATGGTGATGATGATAGTGATGATGATATTGATGATGATAGTGATGATGATGATGGTGACGATGATAGTGATGATGATAGTGATGATAGTCTGTGATAATGATGATGATGATAATGGCAATGATGACAGTGATAATGATGGTGATGATGATGATATAAATGATGGTGATGATGAAGATATAAATTCTAATTACATAATAGAATATCAAATACATTGTACTTACAGTATATGCAAATGCTTTTCTTGTTTGAATAAAGAAGTCCTTAATGCACTGGCTCTCCATGTCAAACTCTACTCCATCTCTGGAAGTGAAACCAAGAACATTAGACATGCCAATGCCATATTGTGAGATCAGGGCTCAAAATTCGTCAAGCAAGTACAGGGGTCACAATAGTGAGACCTCACTTGTGAGCATAAATAATATTATACAGGAGATAGCCCAAGTACAGATGAAGTAGAAATCATTCAAGACTACAATCTTTGAAAAAAAGAAATTGAAGATAATCACAGTTTGTGACATGCAGTTCATGAGGGGGAGGGGGTTTGGTAATGCACACAGCCCCCTCAGTACCTCCCCTCTACAAACACTTCTCTAACCTGTATTCAAGAGCTTCTTCTTCTATAGCAGTTAGTATCACATCAAGGTCTGTGATTTCAGAGACAGTGACCTTTCTCCCTTGATCAGCATTAAAGATTCTCACAAATCTATTTGCTGAAGATTTTAACTGAATTAGCCACATAATGTACAATTCAGCATCATCATCATCATCATCATTGTCTTTGCAACCACCATGCAATATTGAAAACAAGCCATTATCACCATCATCACAATCCTCATTATAAAGCCATCTTCAAGACACAGCTGAACGAATATCTTTTCAAAATTCAAGGAATTACTATTACAAGGTTTTTTATTTTTTATTTTATTGTCTAGAAATATACTTTAAACAGCATTGAGATTTTAATGGAATGTGTTTAAGAAATAAATTACTACAATTTCTTATTTAAACATTATTCATTTTAATCTCTGCTTATAAATAAGCCTGGTGTGGTTCATAGTTACCTGCATCACTATCAAGAAATTGCTCCTCTTCTGCTGTATTTTCATTGCTATCTTTGTCCTCATTATCTTGTTTTCTCTTCCTACCTCTGGTTCTCTTAGGTTGCATGCTCTCTTCATCCTGAGTCTTTCCAATCAATGAAATAGAAATTAATAATCAAATGAATGCAGATTTACTGCAGCTGTTTTCCATTCTTTGCAAACTTAAACACTTCAATGCTTGCCCCTCTTGGTTTTTGACTCCTTCAATCAAAACTCCAAACTTTACTGAACTACTAACAAACAAAGAGATAAAGCTAGTACAACACTAGTGTGGATGTGTCAGTATTTAATCTGAAGAAACAGTTGTAAAATATATTTGTAATTTGTACGCCATCAAGGGATGATGATAGAGCAATATGGGGTCCCTGTGTATGAAAGGGACCTGGGAACTACTACGTTATTTTCTCGAACATAAATAAGGTTGTACCTTTTTCCATAGACAGCATCAAGATGAACTCCCTCGTGTCGAAGAATGTTCAAGAAACTAACATAGTAGTTCCCAGGTCCCTTTCATATACACAGGGACGCCATCTTGCTCTAGATGATGATGCTGAGTTTCGGATGATAGTCCTTACTCAGATTTAGAAATAAAATTTACTTAAATAACAAACTACTTTCGAGACAGCAAGACTCTTCCCATTAAATTGAAAGAACTACAAACATCACTGATTCTGTGAAGTAATAGTCAGCGTTTGTTTGGTTTTGTGGGAGGAGCCTCACAATCACTACAATGAAGTTTATAATACTCACATTCAAATTTTGTTTCACTTCTTCTTTTTTCTGTTTGGGTGGTCTTCCTCTTCTACGAACAACAAGTTTACTTTTTTCTCTGTTACTTGGATCTTCTATCAAAACAGTAACTTGTGATGAGAGCGGCGTTTTTTGTATGGTAACAGAATCAGCCTGTTCATTTGCGGCAATATGGGTGTGTTCACTTGATACATTAGTCAACAATGGTAATAAAGTGTCCACACTCTCCTCATTTTCATCACCTTCTACGTTGTTAACATTTGAGCTATCAATGTCTTTATCATTTGAGTTGTCTGATAGAAGAAACTTTGATCTTTTTTTAAATGGAGGTGTGGCATCCTCAACTTCTGTATCTATAGAGTGTGTACTTTCCTGATTTGTCAAAGATTTCTGTAAAGCTACAGATTTGTCAAGATCTTTATCATTGGAGCTTACTTGTGGTAATATTGTTGATAGTTTGATAGAGTGTGTACTTTCCTGATTTGTCAAAGATTTCTGTACAGCTACAGATTTGTCAAGATCTTTATCATTGGAGCTTTCTTGTGGTAATATTGTTGATAGTTTGCTATAAGTTGGAGTGGAAGAAGTGTCTTTTACTGCAGTAATTTCAGTATGTGTGTTCTCTTGATGTTTTAAATTATGCTGTGTTGATGAATTGTTGGATTCACTAATGCCTTCACTACTGGAACTGTTTCGTTGTGCAGTTGACAACATTTGCATACCAGTGCCATGCTCTTGTAGTTCCTTTCCCTTGTTCTGGTGGAGTTTTCTTCGTGGTGGAGTTAGCATAACACTATTCGTATTAGGAGTCATAGATATTGAAGTTTCTTCAGTTATAGATGAACCAGTAACAGTTTTGTTTCTTGATTGTTGATCTAAGCTGGGAAGAGTTTGAATGACAGGCAAAGCCGGTGAAGCAATTGGTGTCCCAGGTACAGCTGAAATTGCTGGTGATGCTGGTGAACCAATCAGAAACAATTAGTGTTATCAGAGAATTCTACTTGAACACATATGATTGAAATCATTTTGAAATAAAAGTACATCATCAATATAAGTCTAAATTATGGAATACCCTGTCACTTATTAGCATAACAATAACAATGATCTATTATTAATATTCATCGTTTTCAAAGAGTGCCGCTACTGGAATCATTGGGTGACAGGGTATTCTATAATTGCTCCAGTCTGGATATAGACAAGGCTATCCACCAGATAAATCCTTTTCCACCGGATAAATCTTAAAGAAAACCAATGCTATGGATAACTTTTATCTGTAGTGGATAACTTTATCCAGGCATCATCATTCTGTAGTTTGTAGCACTCAAACCTGTTTCAGATGCTTTGTTTCCATTGTTGTCAACAATCGTCTCCCCTGTGATTCTTGCAGTATTGTTGTTGTTTACATCTTGTTGCCTTGACTGCCATGAAGATTGTTTTGGAAACTGTGGAGACTGGGCTGATTCTTGAACAGCTGGTTTAACCTGAATAAAAACAACAATAAAATAACATAGCATTATTAATAGCCTCGTTCTACAATAGACCTAATAGGCTAATTTATTAGTATCAACATTTACACCAAATTCAAGTGTCACTATTTGTTACATTTTGGTTTACAAGTCAAGTTAACTTTCAACATTATTTAAAAATCACATAAAAATGTGAATTATTTCAGTATTGAATAGCTTACCTTTTCTGGAGACTTTGATGGCCAATTCTTGACGAGAGTGAAAGGTCTTTTCGTAGTTTCTCTCTTTCTACAAGAAAAATTATTATAAAAACAACTTGTACTGTCATCGTCATCATCACGAGTTTTGCTTGTTTTCGTAGAAGCATAAATACATCATTTAATATCATCATTATCATAACGATGATGATAAAAAGTAAATGTTTAACAATTGGAAAAAGAAAGAAGCAATCAAATCACCAAGTCAAATTAGATTAAAGTTTTCAATTGTTTTGCGCAATTTGGGGACAACTGTACACGAAAATGAAACAAAAAATACAATTAATTGGTACAGAATAGCAACTACTTGTCATATGTTATATCAAATGGAAATTGTTTACTTACGATGGCCTTCGTTTTAGCAATTTTCTCTCTTCAAATCCCCAAACAACAACTTTGCTGTCGGCCATCTTGGTTGTTGGTTTTTGATTCAACATTTCGCGCCAGTGATGAATGATACCGCTGGCTAACAAAGAAGCACAGGAACCCCGAAGCAGCCAGACAGAAAGAATCAAAGCAAAGAAAAAAAGAAAGAAAATTAAATAAATAAACCAACAAAAAATACAAAATAAAAAATAAAAAAAAGAAAAGAAAGGAATGAAGGAAGGAAGGAAGGAAATAAGGAAGGAGGGAAGGAAGGGAGAAAGAAAGGGAGGGAGGAAGATAGAAAGAAATATTTTTATACGCAATTTTCAATTATTTGTATTTGATCATTTTGTTTATATTTTTGCCCATTTTGTTATTCATTTATTTAATCATTCACCCATCCATTCATTCATGTTTCTTTGTTTTGTTTTTTTTGTTTTTTTTTTTTGTTGTTGTTGTTGTTGTTGTTGTTTTTTTTTCCTACTGGATGCAATGTTCATCAGTCAAGAAACGTATGACTCCACCATCGCAGCCAATTTTAGTTTTTGGGCTTCCTCAAAGCAAGGATTATCCACTTTATGGATGGACAATTAGATATTTTAGAAGGTGGGTTGTGCAAATACTCCCAAACAAATATCGAGCAAAGCCTTAAACAGAGAAAAAAATCGAGCACAGCAGATTTGCCAAAAAAAATAATCGCCTTATAGTGCAGGAATGGAAAAATATCCAGCATGCACAACCATCATACCCTCCCCCTCCCCCTCCTCCCTCAATTATCTATTGGTCCATCCCTTAATAGGGGGCACTAAGGTGAAATGTCCGAAGGAATAGTATCACTCAATGAGCTAGAACAAAGCGATGCGTCTTCATTGACGTCATCAAGACACTGAACGTTCGGCCTTGGTATTTCAACAGATTTCGGTACTACTGACTTTTTCTTTTGTTTTTGTTTGGAACTGTCTATGGGACGGGGGTATCGAGGTATTATACTCTTAGGTGTTGGATAGCGTGAGAAAAAATGATCCAGGTACGATTTTCTACTTCCAAAGTACTCTCCACAAGGGCAGGGACATTTCTTATGGGTGGCTCTCAGGTGATGTTCAAGATCGTCCTTCGCGCAAAAAACCCTCCCGGGGCAAAATGTACAACGTAGTTGATTGGACAGATGATTCTGTAAAAGTTGCTCACTCGCAAAGCATTGTTTCTTGTTGCTATGGATACAGTCTAGGTTATAGCATACATAACCATGGACATCTTTATCATGATTAGCAGCCTCTCGTTTTTCTTTGAAAGCAAATTTGCAAACTTCGCATATCACTTCCATAAAATCTATCAATGACGTTGATGAGCTGCCAATCAACTCCATGGTAACACAAGGCGTCTCTTTCGTAACTCGATCTATAACTTTATGAACGCGCTGTTTGTCAGTTGAATTTGTTAAAATAAAGCTTCTAATTAACTGATTTTGATGGTGCAGTTTATCAGAATTATAGCTAGTGAATTTGTAACGTGATATGTATTGCTCCATTGTTGGCCAAATGTCATCTTTCATCTCGTTTGCAATTGGATGTTTGAAAAGCCATGGCTTATAAGGTGGGATGTTGGTTTTTGCTATATCTTGAACGTAGAAGATGTGAACGGTCACAAACCTTGTTAATGAAGAACTCAATGTAACATCTTTGAGGAATTTCATAGTAGTCTTGTTCCATTCCAAAAAGAACACTTTTCTTTGATTTGTCATTGCGAATGTTTGCACTTGCTATAGGTCAATTTTTTGCTTCAACATCATCGAAAATTAACTTTTTCTAAGAAAATTTGACTTTTCTTTACGACGTTAACTCTTATGGCAGTTGAAAATGCAATAGAATACAATATTTTTATTCACGAGGGTAGAATTTTACAGTATTCGAACTTGTGGCCCTAGAATGATGTGATTTTGATGTTGATGATCTGACTGATTTGCGTCAATTGCAGCTCTTCTAGAGCTGCTAATTAATAATGCTGTTGATTGATATTCACGTGCACCTTTGCGCAGATTGTGTCCCTTCTCCGAAATGAAGATTGAGTAGATATCAACAAATTTCACTACCGGAATCGAACAGTATGGTCGATCGATATGTTTAATTCTACATGTGGCATTAAATGCTGTTGAGGCTGGTTCATTTGTTGTTGAATATTGCTGAATTAATGTGGTTCTTGATTAATATTCATTTATGCGTAAATTGCGTCTCTTCACCAAGTTGAAAATTAAATGATGACCCCTCAGTTCACATTATAACTGTTGTCGAAATTCTTCGCGTGTGAATGTTAATCGCTGTCACTGTTGGTGCTTCATATCGGATTCAGTCACCCCAGTGCTATATAACTTTTACAAAAAAGGCGGAAAATACCAAATTCTTAGCTTCCTCACTCAGTCCAAAAATAATTCCTCCTGTGCTAACTTGTAAACTGAACGTTTATCACCGCTACTCTGGCCATTTACGCCGTATATGATCTGCCCAATCAAGTAACAGTGAAGAAGAGAATATAGCAACTAGTATTTTGTAATGATAAAAATAGGTGTTTTTTCTCTTAACTTGGACTACTTTAGCGTAGGTTTTTGAGTATAGATTGCTTCTCCTGATCTTCTTTTCGTCGCTGTTGTGAACGTATTTGAACAATGGTGCTAGTTGTTTGCACTTACTGTCGAGTTTGTTCGCCGGCGACAGGTGCATCGTGACGAAAGCTGTATGCGTTGTCTTGGAAACGCTTGCTAACGTGTATGTCGATAAAGTACACTAAACAGCTTCATAAAAGGCAAACAATAGCGTTTGAAGTTGAAAATAATCAAAAATAGAAGCAAATAAGAGAAAAGACAGAGAAATTTGAAATTAAGAAAAAGGATTGTAAAGCAAATTTTGCTGCGCGTTTTTGCAAGTATAAGAACATAAGTAGCCTATATAATATATCAATAAATTACCAAAAACAATACAAAAACTGTAAAATCAATTGCATTAAAAGCAAACCATTATTCATGGTGAGTAGCCAGTAATTAACATGAGTAATCGCGATAGGTTTTGAAAAGAAAAGAACAGAACAAACTGAACACGATGAAAAAATGACAAAAGAAATGGAACGCAGATCGCGTGCTTTTGCGCGCATAACATTCAAATGAAAATCTTAATAGGTTATTGCGGAAATAAGATATAACAATCATAACCAAAATCCTTGTCATATGAAGAATTTCACATTGTTTCTGTGAAGGTGCAAGTTAATTAACACCGGTTATCGCAGCGATGGATTTTGATAAGAAAGCAAAATAAAGGGCTCATCACCTTCAAAAAACCACCTTATCTTTATTGGACAAAAACAACCCACAGTTTATTTGCAAAGAAGCAGCTTCGGTCAACATACATTCTTTGTTTCATTACATCCCCGAATTTCGTGAAGAAAAATGATTTTGGTCAAGAATTGTTAGACAAAAGGTCGGTTCTGTGATGGAAAAAACTCAATCAACAACTACAATACCCGCGTTTGAACTTAGCAAAGTTTAAAGTTTATATATTTTTGGAGTGATTGATTGAATGACTGGCGGACTGAAGACTGAATGGTTTCTCTAAAGCTACCTCAGTGACTATATCTCGTCGCAGCTTCGTCCATTTTGGTTACAAATTTCAAAGGGGTTGTTTTTTTTTCCGTTGGTATCTAGAGTACCGCTTAAATGAACTAGACTGCAGAGACAATAAACTTCAAACAATACCAAGAGAAGACGACTTCAAGACACAAGTAACTGACATATTTAAACATATATTTACATGCTATAGTCAATGCTTTGAGTAATCTGGACAACAAGATCAGATTGAAGGCAAGAATCTTACTAAAGTCCGGCGCGCGTTGATTACTTTATGCTGTTGGAATGAAGAAGAGCTAATTAATATCAAAGATTTGTTCGGACGTTTTGTCTCAGTGTTAAAAATCATCATTTTACCAAAGAGTTCAGTCCCGCACTTTGTGTGTCTTCTTTTCGAGTCCACTGTAGGAGGGTCTGGAAGTCATAATGACTACTCAAAGCGTAAAATACTTCTACATTGACTGGGAAAATGGCGGCTCAAAATTCCTGCGAAGCTCAGATCAAATTACTTTTACTGCAGGAGCGCAAAAATTGATTCGTATTCACGTTTTTCATCAAAAATCAAATCCAGAAAGTTTGCTCTTGAAGGACTGGAAGTGGATTTCTACGCATGCGTCAGCCACCGACTCGCCCGAAGCATCATGGGTAGCGATGATGTCATCGTTACTTAATGACAGAAAGTTTCTAAGCAAACCAAGCAGTTTCTTGTATCTAGTTTCAAGCGACGAACACAAATTTGCAGAATTAATTTCTCTAATAAAACCAAACACTCTTGGAACTATAATCCCCATAAATGCAAAAATTACAACAATAACGGACTGCATGGAGTATTATTGCGCACTTTGTTCGATTGTATTTCGAGATAACTCAGAAAAAGACGACCACGATCGCTTGATCCATTTACTTCTCTGCAACAATGCGTCGTGCGAGCGAAGCAAGAAAGGGAATGGTTTCTGGACAGAGTCGGAACTGCGCGAACACGTTTCTAAGCAACGAAGATGTGACATCTGTGAAACAGGGCTTGTATTTTGTAGTCTGAGCAAAAGAGATGACCATATGAGAAGCGTGCATATGAAGCGTGCTGGCAACGCGGCTCGAAATATTTCATCGTTAGATCATCGAAATGACGACATTTCAGTTCTTCATTTTCGCTACAGTCTGTACCCTTTACCATGCCTAGCCGAGCCTGCGTGTGTACAGCGGTTTAAGACCACGAAAGAACAAGTTAAACATCACGTGACTGCACATGAATGTGAGTTCCCGTATGTGTGTATGGCGTGCGTCAATAAGTATGCCAGGCCCGTGTGTTTGAGAAGTAAAGCGGAATTACTCGAACACGCTAAGGAAATGGGACATGAAGATGAAGAGTTTGTATATACATGATTTAAGTATTGGTTGTTATTGTCAAACTAATAAATGCGGGAACTTATGAGTAAATTTGAACCCAATGTAGGTCCAACAATGTGGGTTTAGAATCATTTTCCCAATGATAATCCAAAATAAACCCATGATCGTGGGAATCACAAACGTTTTCCAGTAGGCGGCGCAGTATGTCATTGGTACCATCCACAAATGTTTCATCTCTAAAAGCTACTAAAATCATGAGTTTCAGTGCTATGAATAGATTGGTTAGTTTCTTTTTCACTAAAAGATACCAAATTAAACGTAAGATTTGGCAAATTTCATATTCTAAATCCTAAAAGAGACCAAATCGCTGATTTTTTACCCCTAAAAGATACGACGGGCATCCCCGATCGTTTACCCCCCGTGTCGACATCCCCGCGGGGATTGAGGTGACAGCGGATTCTTTATGAGTAAAGGCTGATGCTACACATGAAAATGAGGCGAAGTAGGCAAGTTGCATGTTATTTTATATACATGGAAATGATGCGAAAAAAAAACAAGAGTTTGAAATTAAAGTTTCTGTTTACGTAATTGTGTTTAAAGATTTTAGGGCTTCAGTGACCGGGGAAGTAAAAGCACAAGGACTCCGGAGACAAACTGAAACATAAACATACTGAAACAAAGAAAACTCCAGAGCTCCAACACCCCCTCCCTATATCCTCTCACAATGAACCCTGACTTGTCTCAACCCTGACTTGTCTGTTTTTTTTTTTTTTTTTTTTTTGTTTGTTTTTTTTAGTGAAATATTAGTGTTCATCAGGGCATCTTCCATTTATCTATATCAAGTTGTATTTATTATTAAATGCAGTTGTTTATTGTTTTGGTTTTATTTGTTTGTCTTTAGTAATTATTAATTCATTATGTAATTCATACATTTCTTCATTTCGTGTCTGCAAGAGAGTATGATATAATCTCTTCATTTCTGATACATGTTTGTTCGCCGAATTCGTTCGTTTCTCGTTCTTATGTTCCCGACTTCCCCCAGACTCCCTTCTGGCTTTGCTATTCTTTTCTACTTTCCTAATTCCTTAAAGGGACCGGTCATTATTTACAGCCTGGGGGGGAGGGGGGTTTGGGTGCGGAGGATTTTTGGGGGGATCAGTTCATTTTCATTAAAGCAAAAGGGGGGATCAGGCGGAAATGACATCTTTGAAAGGGGGGCCGGGATCGTTCAAAATTGCTTATAATCGTGCAAAATTGCTTAAAAGTTATTTGCAATCGCGCAAAATTGCTTAAAATTGCTAAAAATCGCACAACATTGCTAAAAATTGCTTAAAATCGCTCAGAATTGCCTACATTCGCACAAAATTGTCAACAGATTAATACTAGAAAAGAGTAAAATGTTTAAAAGTTTGTATATAGAGTGCAAACATAAACGATCTGAAAATTAATTTTGATGCAATGCAAACAAGTATAAATGTAGACCATCATCAAAAAATATATATACTTATATGAGGGGGATCACTTAAGTTGTCCCTACCTATGAGGGGGGATCAAGAAAATGTTATGATGCTGAAGGGGGGAATCTGTTTAATTTTACGGCGTCTAGAAAAAATCCTCCGCACCCCCCAGGCGATAAATAATGACCGGTCCCCTAGTTACCTTCAATCCATCGGCATCTATCATTTATTTTAATTATCATTCAATTCTTCCATTTATGCATTATTCTAATCAATTATTCATTTATTCATCCATCCATCCGGCATCCATTCATTTAGTTGGCTCTGTCGGATTATCCAAAAGGCTCAACTATTAATCAACCGATCAACTCTACTGATAAAGCTTCTATCTCTTCAATAAACATGTACATAAAGCATCGAAACATGTATAAAGACCAAAATTTATTAAAAAATATTATTAAAAACTTGTTTTCTACTGGTTATTGTTTTAGCAAGAGGCTTTGGAAATTTTAGATTGCATTGCATTTGTCAAAATCTTTTGTTCCATATCAACCAATCAAACAGTTATCTTCGAAATGACGTCATTCTATATTTTCATGCTTCGCGATCCCTGAAACGCAGTTTGTCAAAACTACGTCAAGGAAATTAAGTTAAATTTTGAGAAAAAAAAAACACCTTTTTTCTCAGCCATGGTTTACCGAGCCAAAGGATTGCGAACTTTGGGCATCGCTCAAATGATAATTGGAGTTTTGATGGGGATTTTGGCGATTGCAAGTCTCGCTGCAATTCATTTTTGGACGAGCAATGCTGCCTGCGGCCTCTGGGTTGGTGTTTGGGTGAGTTTTATATCGAAAAAGAAACGTTATTTAGCAAATATTTTCTCAAACTATAAACTTCTTAAAAGCTTCTAACGAACAACAGGTTTTGAGAGAATTTTATTTTATGATAACGTAAAGATCACGATTTATTTGTAAGTTTAAAAGTTCTAAGCCGCTCGAACCTTATTATTTTCCTCGAAATGTTTAGATTTATAATCTTTGTCAATGAATCGTTGCCATCGAGTTTTCATAGTTTTTTCTCCTTACATTTTTGAGTCATAAATGCCAGACTTCTTATCCGATTGGATTAGAAAATGTGTTACTTCAAAAATTTATAAAAAAATCTAGCTCATTTTCGAATGATCCCGCTATTTGTTAAGGGGTGTTTCTTGGATTCAGTTTTGGTTGGAAAATATTTTTAAAGTTAAACAACTTGATAAACATGTTATTAAAATTTTGAGTTATTTTATTATAAGCATTTTTATAGATAAAAATAGTTGTACTGAGACTCTCTTACAAGGAAATGTTGCTATGACAACAAGTGACCAATAGATAAAAGTATATACTAGGACATTGATTTTTACTCGGGGGAACCCCCTAGGGGGGCCCGAGTCATAGTTTACCTTTCGATCCGTAAGTACTTCATGTATGCCAAGATTATAATTTCCTCACATATATGTCTTAGAGTTTTTGTGAAATAGTCCTTCGTTTTTTTTGTACTATATTTATTTATATTATTTAGACATGATATTATTGGTTTTCTCTTTTCATATTTTCTTTTGTAGATTTGTTTATATGCATGTTTTTATAATCAAGGCATACATGAAGTACTTACCTGTGTATTATGCAGAGTTTTGGAAATTTGCCTCGTACTGCGCAAGTCACTCAGAGATCACAGGGAGCCCAATGTCATGCAGAGCCAAATCAAGGTGTCGACGAACGAAAAGCCAAGGACTGTCAATTTCGAATCGAGTTGTTCAGCGAACTCCAAAACTCAAATGAAACTCGGATGAGCTCAAAGACTTCAAATGAACTCAAATCAAACTCTCCAGTCGGCACAGCAGCAACAACTCCATTTTGAATCGCTAAAGCAGAAAACAAAGTGGCTTCTTCGCTCGCTTCTTACCACGAGAAGTCTGTTTTTGTATAGCAACGATTTGTTATTGAGTACTGAGTAGTTTTTTAATGATATTTTGTTAATTTAATGTCTGTTTTTTTTACCGCTGTATTATCAATTTTGAAAAATCAGTACCGGCTACATGGAGTAGTGTTCGCTGTCGAATAAATTGGCGGTTTAGGCAGGCATCGCACACAAAAAATAAAACACCATGTCAACAACCAGAAGGTTTTAAGTTTATTTTGACATAATGACGTTATAAAATTGACGAAAGAAAATGAAAATGAAGTCCTAAAGTCCACATAAAATGACACAAACATATAGCAGTTACTGGAGTTAAATTTACACTCAGTGTACTCATATGCTGTAGCAAAGCTGCATATTGTTCATTACGCATTCAAGTCATTTACTATTTATCTACTTTCAAAAGTACTTCTGTTCTCCAAGATTCATGTGTAACTAGCCCAAGTAAACACCTACAGGCTGGACGTCTAAATTTCCTATATAACCATCGCAGACATTATCGTACAAGAGCTAACTGCTTACATGATTTTTCATAAAACTGCTTCAGAAGAATCTATAAGGTACCCCGAGTTAACGCCTTAACATGGCGTCTAGTTTTTAATTAAAACACAGAGAGTTATGTAATTGACGTTTCAGCTATGCTGTGGTAGCCATCAGAAGTCTACAAGCTGTCTCAAATTGAAAGTGAATTGCTGTGATTTTAATTTTAATTAAAAAGAATGCATGCATATACATACAAATATGAGCATATGTCATTTACTCAACAGTTTTTTTGGTGGTGCAAGA
This sequence comes from Diadumene lineata, assembly GCA_918843875.1. Taxonomy (NCBI): domain Eukaryota; kingdom Metazoa; phylum Cnidaria; class Anthozoa; order Actiniaria; family Diadumenidae; genus Diadumene; species Diadumene lineata. Next base: position 12,839,411 of record OU974076.1, read on the forward strand.
TCAGTAGTCTTTTGATAAAAAGATTTTAATAAATGCCTGACATACATAGGTCAAGATGACCCTACAAATGCATTACCTTATTGAATAAATTATTATGGGATAGCCTCACTGATATTTTTTTCATAAAGCCCTGATCCTAGGGAACAATAACAATATATATATGAAGGTATCCCATAATTTCTAAGTACTTTTTTATATTTTTTATTTATATATTTATTTATTTATTAATTTACAATTTATTTTTTTGTGTGTATTTATTCATTCATACAATTTTTCATTTAAGGTAATTTCGTAGTAATAGAACTAGCCATAGAATTTTGATAAAACTTTCTACGGTAAAACATTTTGAGTTTTTCATCAAAAATATAAAATAAAAAATGGGGTCACCGTATTGGATTTTGCGAGAAAATGTTTTAAACTATACCCACTTTTGTCAATTTAGCGTCTAACATTCGAAAATGGGCATCATACATCAAAGTATCTCTTGACTGAGATTGGTCAATACCAAATATTTTTAATGTGCTTAAATGTACTCCTTATACATTGGGCTACCGATGTAAAGCAAAAGATTTTCACTAAAATTTAACAGCGAAGAGAAATAAAGCAAAACTTAACAAAATGTTCGAATTTTTACGGGCCTCATTAACGCTTTGAACAAAACATTTTTCGAAATAACGAAAATTCTAGCCATAGAATTTTGTCATCGATCACATATGTTTTAAAAACATGATTTAAAATGATATTATGAAATAAAAAAGATAGGTGCCCGTATTGGTTTGCGAGATATTTTGAGAAATATTCTCAAATTTCAATAATATCAAGGATTTTCCGAGAGAGGAATGGGGCGAGTTTAAAGAAATTCATAATTTTTGGCTTGGAAATGTGAAAACTGTTCGTATTTTAATGTTAAAGTGTTTCTCAGACATAGGTCTGTATCTATTGATGATAAGAAATGTAAAACTCTAAAATTCGAAATAATATGCACAGAACTGTGCGCAGTGCAAAACTACGGAATTACCTTAATTTTAATTCTATATATTTTTTTATTTTTGCAGGTTTTCTTGACCGGTCTATTTGGCTATATGGGTGCAAGATCTGATACAAATCCTGTCAAAGCTTTGGTAAATACAACTGTAGCTTAGCAATTGATCCCATGAGGCAAAGTTTTCTGTTTTACAGTAAGGACACTCAAGCCAATAACACTTGTCTTTATTACCTGTGCCCAGGCTCCGCCAGCACGGGTCTTAAATTAGGGCAAGTTTTTTTTCTTGTTTTGCTCCAAGTCAGAAGTTCTGGCAAGGCTTGTCTGAATGTCTGATTATTACCCTTCCCTGTCTTGTAGGAGAATTGCATCACGTCATATCAATACAACACACAACACTAAGGTGAATGTTCAGTCATTTCTCTTATACCTCTACAAAAATTTTCACTGACAAATGAGGGAAGAATTTGGTCCCAAATGTGAGTTTTCCCTTAAATTTCCGACTTTCCACAGGAATCAATTCTATGTTCATAATTATTTTTTGTTGCCTGTTTTGACTTTTTTCGGTTCAAAATGGTTGTGATTCCCTAAGCTCTTTCGATGTAGGTTTTCTTTGTCATTCAGCTTTTAGCAATTTACTGGAAAATGAAAAGCAAGTATATAACAAATCAAATAGAAGAGGCTTGAGCGTGATTTGTTCAATAATAAAACACTCTGTAAAGTGAAGAGAGCACTTGCTTTCAGCTCGTTCTTCTCCCATCACTTTTTCGTGATCTTGTCGCTTTCGATCATGTTCTATTACTGAACAAAGCACGCTCAAGCCTCTTCTATTTGATAAACTTGTACAGATTAGAATAACATTTTATTAACATAAGTTAAACATAAAAAAATGAATTATAATTGTTTGAGACTTTCTTAAAAATCTTAATTTTGCATTTACAACTTCAAATCGTTCATTGTTAGCTTGAATAGCAAAGATCTTACCAGTTCTGTCACAAGATAGCAAAATAAAAAGCGTGAGCCAAATACTGACATACACCAAACTACAACTTTATGAAAACTCACTGTTTGACATCAAATTCCCCCGAAGTCAAGATTAAGACTTATTTTGTTTAGCATAATAAAATAGCCGTCAGTAAGGTTCGAGTTGTTATTCAAAGGTACAGTTTTTCTTATTCAAGAGGGTACAATACCATAACAGTTATTCTTGTGGCTGAAAGCAAATCTTTGTTAAGGTAGCAGGGGACAAAATCGATGTGACTTTTTGAAAGTCACGTAACAAGTAAAGTTTAGAAGTTAACCCTAGAAAAGTATATATTTTCTGAAAGCTAAAAGAACAAATAATGTGATTGTGTAGTTTATATGGTTGATTAAGTTTTAATAAGTAACTTATTAAATTTAAAACAAAAATTTAGCGGTCATTTTTAAAAACTTTATTCTCCACCAAAAATTGCTTAATCATCATGAAAACTATTTTGCCTTGTTACAAAACTCATCAACTTAAAAACAGTGTCTCATTTTTGTAAAATGTTTTTTCGTTTTAGAGATAACATAAAAAATGTTCAAAAAATCACCAAAAAATGATCAAAAATCAATTAAAAATTAACAAAGACCTAAATCAAAAAAGAGAGACACGGTTTTTAAATTGATGAGTTTGGTAACAGGCTAAAATACTTTTCTCATTGATTAAGTGATGTTTGACTGAGAATAAAGTTTTTAAAAATGACCGCTCTTTTTTTGTTCAAAATTTAATAAGTTACTAATTAATACTTAATCAATCATATAAACTACACAGCCACATTATATGTTCTTTTAGCTTTCAGAAAATATATACTTTTCTAGGGTTAACTTCTAAACTGTGCTTGCTACGTGACTTTTAAAAAGTGACCTCGGTTTTGTCCCCTGTTACCTTAAGGTATTAGTCATTTCAGAAGGAATTTTAAGTGAGATTAATTATCATTCAAAGAAAAATAAAGCTCATTGATGGAAAGTTTAATAATTATAGATTTCAAGTTTGTATAATTTGTGGTGTCATGAATAGACAGGGGGGGTCACTTGGATTAAACAAAATATAAAAATTTGACTTTAAACTCGTTTTATTTGTAAAGTATATAAAATATGCTCACATTTTTTTCATAAAATTAATCATTGGAAGGAAAAGAAGAAAACTGTGCTTGGGGAACATAAACAGTCAAATATTCGCATATTTCATAATTACCTATATTCTGTAAGACCAAAGTTCTAAGTGATCGATATGTCAGTGTTCCCCAAGCACAGACGTCTTTGATAACATCTTATCTTTAATTTGTGAAAGTTTCATAACAAAATTCTCGTTCAGCGCCAAGAAAAATGAATCTGGCTGACACCTATTGTCAAAAATCCTTATTTTTGTTGCAAAATATGCCATTTTTTTCCTTTGAAATTGCCTTGATTATCTGCACAATAAAAATTTTGCCATTTTGAATCAATAACTGCTGCTCAGGATGCTTGTAGTAGCGAGATATTTGAAGATATTATTTTCTCAACCCAGTCTCACAACTTGGTAGTGTTTTCTGTAAAATAGCTGAACTTTCGGTGCTAAAAATGATATTCTATTTATTAAAACTTTCGACAAAAAAATAGATATGATGATTGACCTTCAGAGTGCTTAATTTGAGATGTTTCTAAAATGGTCATTTTCATCCGGTGCAACTACCTTAGTTAATAAAGATTTACACACTACTCAGTTAAGTTGTCTTAAACTAACATTTTTTAGTCCAGATATTGATAAAGCATTTTTGTATGATGTACAATATTGATGTAAGGGACTGACCATTAGATATTTAAGAGGTTGTGCTTTTGTTTCAGGATATTTTTTTCACATGTGATGGTTGTGCAGGATATTTTCTTCCTCTCTGCACGGTATTTTTTATTCGCACATCTGCATTGCACATTATTTTTTCTCTGTTTAAGGCTTTGCTCGACTTTTTTTTGGTATTTGCCCACCCCCCCCCCCTCAAATATCTAATGGTCCATCCCTAACTGTACATGATTTATAGGGCTCTTTCTTGAATTCTGTCAGATGCTTTTGTCTTGAAAAGGTGATTGAATCAGAAGATATATAATCAATGTTTATTTTTTAAAGTTATTGATATTATTTTTTTTTTTTTTTGGTCACTATTTCAGATCGGAGTGATGATGGGATTTGCCATAACAGCCTGTGTTTTCACTGGAGTTATGATCATAATCCAGTCTATCGGCATCAGTCAATTATCTGAAGAAGCTCATTGCAGAGAAAGGCGTTCCTCTTATAATGACTACAATTACCGTTATTCGTCATCTTGCTATTATTACTATGGAACTGTCAACATGTCACTATCCCAACTTAAAGGAGGCATTGCACTCTATGCCTTACTCTTGACTCTTGCTTTGATTGAGTTCTTTGTGGCTTTGGCGTCATCCATTTATGCTTGCAATGCATGCTGCTGTTCAGGACCTACTAATGTAAGTAATGTAACGTAAGCAAAAGTTTGAGTTCAACTATTATAATTAGTAAAAGACGTACAGGGGGATGGTTGCTCAAAGTTCGATTAGTGCTAATCCAGGGATTTCTTAAGAGTTAACTCAGGATTAGTGCTAATCGGGCTTTGAATAACCCAGCCCAGGAATGTCAAAATGATATTTTTCACAATGTGTTTTAGGTTGTAGTAAAAGGTAGTTTTAGACCCGTACTACTGGGGTGATACTGCACATCCTGGATTATCAGGCATGTGAATCAAAATAAAATGTGTAGAGCAACTCAAATAAAAACATACCTTGAGCTGAAATATGGTCATTCACAGAATGAAACAAAATACAGCGTTACACATCGGCCTAAAAAGATTTATTGGTGTCCTTTCCTGCATGACCAAAACAACAAAATCATTTAATTTTCTTCATATTTTTTTGCTTGTTGCTCCAAGGGAAGTGCAGTGACTCCCAATTATTTTTCAGTTTTTACTTGATGTGTTTTGGTAGCAGAACATTGCAATATCAAAAATGATGTTGACATGGGCGTATGAAAGTTATAAATGAGGCACTATATAAATACATTGAAGTCTCTGTGAAAGATTAACTAAACCCATACATGTCTTTTTAATGGAAAAACAATAAGAGTAGAGTCACTTCTAACAAACTCAGTGCACTTGTCACTTTTTACTTTACACAATTTCCAATTTTTGTTTGTTTTAGGTTGCAGGTGGAACACATCAAGTAGCATATGTTGGAACACAACATGGCAATGTTGTGGTTATTCCTGCTGGCACCAGTGTCCAGACAGTGACATATAATACTTCAGGACAGCCCATTCAAACCTTCCAGCCAGCACCGGTAAGAGTAAATCATCGGTGATATCATTACCATCATCACTAGATAATATCATATAATATCATCTCCATTTATTATATTTATTACACCACTATCCATCATCATATTCATCAGTAGCATCATCAATATCATCATCATTATTTTCATCATCATCATTTGCATTTCTTCATCATCATTATCATCATCATCACTATCATCATTAGCATCAATTTATAATTATCATTAGCATCATCATCATTAGTGTCATCATCATCATCATCATTAGCATCGTCATCATTAGCATCATCATCAGCATCAATAGCATCATCATCATTAGCATCATCATCATTAGTGTCATCATCATTAGCTTCATCATTAGCATCGTCAGCCTTAGTGTTGTCATCATTAGCATCATCATCATTAGCATCATCATCATTAGCATCATCATCATTAGCATCATCATCATTAGCATCATCATCATTAGCATCATCATCATTAGTGTCATCATCATTAGCATCATCATCATTAGCGTCATCATCATTAGCGTCATCATCATTAGCATCGTCAGCATTAGTGTTGTCATCATTAGCGTTATCATTATAAGTGTCATCATTAGCATCATCATCATTAGCATCAACATTAGCATCATCATCATTAGCATCATCATCATTAGCGTCATCATCATTAGCGTCATCATCATTAGCGTCATCATCATTAGCATCATCATTAGCATCATCATCATTAGCATCATCATTAGCATCATCATTAGCGTCATCATCATGATCTTCTTAATAAGTTTTAAATTGTGTGCATATTTTTTATTATTAATAATTATTACAGCCTGCTTATCAAACTCAACAATGGCAGCAACCCATGCCACCGCAGCCACAAGCACCACAAGCTGCTTTCCAGGTACAGGTACATTCCAGAATTGCCTTGAATGTACTAACCTCCTTGGGCACCACATCTAGACTCTCTTTTATTTTTTTTCGTTTTCTCTCTCTCTCTTTGGGTTTTTATGTTTTCATTTATGGGCTTCCTTTTTCATTTTTGCAGGGCATTTTTGGTGTTACTTTTTCTTTTTTTTGGTCTTCCTGTTTCTGTTTTGGTCTTTTTCTTTTTGGGGCTTCATTTTTCTTTCTTTTTGGGGCTTCCTTTTTCTTTTAGATTTTGGCTAAACAGGACTGGGGATCAGTTTCTCATCCAATGTGCATTGCAAGCAAAAGTTATTGTTTACAATTACAGAATAGCATCATTACAATAAATGAACAACAATCAAGTATTTTTGATAGAAAGTAAACCAGATTCAAGCATATTATTTAACAACTTGTACTCAAATTTTGACATCAAAAATGCATCTCTTGGTTTTTGTTTAAAGTGAACAGCACAATGCATCTCTGATGACAGCTCATTTCAGGCACATTTATTATAATTAAGAAGTTAAAAACAGTGTTAAACTTCCTGCACTGCCTCTTTAAAATTCCTACATTCCTTGTGGGACAGCTAAAGGACCAGGACTTTAATATACAAATGCATCAATTTCCTTGAAATAATTTGTTTTCAGGCACAAGGAAATCCAGCAATGGAAAAGCCACCTCCCTACAACTATAGCTATGCTCAGTGATTACAGAAACATCATGGACAATTTTGTATTATACTCCAAGAAGATCAAACAAGTATTTGTAGTCATTCCACAATGTCCGTCAGTGCAAAAAGTGTTTAAAAAATGCTTAGTGCAGTAATGTAGACACAGCAGAAGCACTAACTGTTTGCCAATATCCATTAATGTATTGCATTTATTTAAGTAATATAGTATATTTTTGAAAGGTGTAACTGTTAACGGAACTGAAAGTTGTGCTTTAAAAGTCAAGCAATTGTTTTAAGTAAGATTAGGATGGTTTCAAGCAGGGAAACTCTTGGTTTTACATTTAAAACAACAAGTTTTTGAAGACAACATTTCAACTTCACCATCTTGTCATTTTTAATCCAAAATTTGGAATTTTCCAACAATATTATGCTGTCCCTACTCAAAACTGTCATCTTCAGTTACTGTATCTAAAAATGTCAGACCGACTTGGATTTTAACTTACTTAAACAGTTTGTTTTCCCTTAAACAGTTTTTTTTCCCTCAACCGTGGTTTCCAAGCAGTCAGATTGCAAGAAGGAAAATAATTTTATAAAAGTTTAGGTATAAAACCTCTATGTATAGTGGGAATGGTGTTAACTACTTGTAAGCAAATTGAGGTAAATTAGTTGTGGTCGTCTTGGTGGGTGATGTTGCTGGTGTAAGTGTATGGTATTTGAATGGTTTGAGCACAGCTGGTGTGTGATCAACTGGGTGAATGTGTAATCTTGAAAAAAACTGTTGGTGTCTGATGTTAGAATGGCTTGAACCCAGATGTAAGTAATGTTGTGTTGTAATTATCTGGGTGTGTGCAGTCTTGAGAAAGACTATTGGTGTTAGTGTCTGATGTTTGAATGGTTTGAAACAAGAAGTAAGTGATGTTGATGTTTTGTGATCATCTGGGTGTGTGTAGTCTTGAGAAGACTGTTGGTGTTGGTGTTAGTGTCTGATGTTTGAATGGTTTGTACCCAGGTGTAAGTGATGTTGATGTGTTGTGATCATCTGGGTGTGTGTAGTCTTGAGAAAGACTGTTGGTGTTAGTGTCTGATGTTTGAATGGTTTGTACCCAGGTGTAAGTGATGTTGATGTGTTGTGATCATCTGGGTGTGTGTAGTCTTGAGAAAGACTGTTGGTGTTGGTGTCTGATGTTTGAATGGTTTGTACCCAGGTGTAAGTGATGTTGATGTGTTGTGATCATCTGGGTGTGTAATCTTGATAAAGACTGTTGGTGTTAGTGTCTGATGTTTGAATGGTTTGTACCCAGGTGTAAGTGAAAATGGTTTTGGTTTTGAATACAATATCATTTGTATTCTTATTCTCTTCACAAAATCCCTCTACGAGGATAGATCTTTTGCGTTACCACTGTTTGCATTGATACGCGCCCGTCGCGAAAAACAGTCGCTCGAAAAAGTGCTCGATTCTCTTCCGTCAATCAAACACAACTTGCCTAGACAATTTGGCGCAATTTCAAGTAATTATGCAGTAAGAATAAGAACTATAAGAACATTTATCAAATAAAAAAACTTAAACGAGTGTTGTTTAGATATTACTTTCATATTAGCTGAAGAAAAGGTCCAGAAATACCCTAGATTGTAATTTCTAGACAAGCGTGTTTGATTGACGGAAGAGAATCGACCACTGTTTCCCGCGTCTGTTTTTCTGCAACTGGCGCGTGCACGGTGGTAAAACAATAGATTGTTTTTTTTTGTGACGTCAAAATGTTTTAGGGCAATTCTACAGGATGTACTTAGTTTATCACGTTAGTCTGAGCAATGAAGAACATGAAATTGGTATATCACAGTGACTATAGGGGATGTAAGGGAATTTTGCTAGTTTCAAAAAGAAAATTGTAAACATCCATTTCTTTGCAGATGTAAATAATTTGTTTTTAACACATAGTTTTTTTTTAAGTATAGGTTCAAGCTGTGTTGGCAATGTCACATAAATGCTATTATATATACATGAAATAAAACAACAAAATTCTTCAAATTTTTTTTGACTTTTCTTATTTCAGAAATAATACAACAAATCACAATAATTACTAGACACCATCTGCAAATAGCGTAAGTGCTAATCTAGGCAGATAGAATTTTTCCCAACAATGTTTGGAAAAATATAGAGAAAGCTGAGTAATTATATAACAAAAGCTATCACTTTAATGTTTTGTTTTGTCCTGTTTTGTATTGTCCTGTTTTTTTTTTTTTTTTTTTGAGTTAGCCTACCCTAGTCTCTAGCACAGACATTCTTAGTGTCGTCATGCCATCGTTTCTCTACCGTCACCAGCTTTTGAAGATTGTTATTAATACACCAGTCACCTATTAGACTCCTGTTCACTGGTCCTGAAATGTGGGATAAAAAATGTGTACATTTGTAGCTCAACTGCTCATGCTCAATATAAGTTGTATTCATCTTTATAGTTTATACCTTTTTCAGTACGTATCTCAAGCGGATAACACTTTATATAAGTAATGGCGTTTTTAAGTACTGATACTTTTACTGATAAAGATCTCCTGATCTGCTTATTAAAGAGTACTTCTAAACCTCATGAATTTTTAATGACTGATTTTCAAAGCAAATCAAGATGGGTATATACTACTGATGTAGAACTGTCCTAATTTGCATAAACTTAAAACTCTATTTTCTCCCGATAAGGTTGAAAAATTCTAGAGTTTTTGTTGGTGAAAAATATAAACATACGTTTGGAGTTTTAGAAGCAATTTATAAAATTTGAATTCGTGTTATAATCGGCGCTATACATACACGGCTTCGCCTGTTGGTATGTATATCTGCCGATAAAACACTCATTCTCATTTTATAAATATTACTTCATAGCTATTCATAAGTAATATCAGAAACTCACAATTAATGCAAGGGGGATTGAAATGGGTAGCGTGGTTCCATGCTCCGAAATATTCAGACTAATTAGAATTTCATATTTGGTCAATATTTGATAGATTCAAAATGGTTGCTTTGTTCTGCAAATCGGCAAACATCTGCGAAATTTCACGAGTTTTTAAAAGAGATTTTCTTGCATGTTACTATGCGTCGTTTACTTACCTTGTAAGTTTTGTGGAAACATAGTAAAAGATAGGATTTTATATCAGAAAGGCTTTTCGGAAATGGATGTTCCGTATCATGGAACCACAGCAATGTACTCTCGCTACATGTTTCAATCCTTTAATGAGTTTCAGGTATGATATATATCCAACTTATGAGCGTGAGATCAGTTTTTAGGCCTAAAGACTAGTTTCCATACCGTTTCCATATATTCGCTACAAACGCCGAATCGTTGAAATTACTGATGCGAGGATCTGGCGATCGTGAGCGATTATATGGAAAACCAGTTGCACGTGGATTTAAATAAACATCACAAAGATCAGACACGAATATTGTATAATACTGATACATCAGTGTCTAGATTAATGCCTCTATTTAATTTAGATCAAAAATATAGTTTGCCGAGATATTTCAAGGTAAAACTTATGAGCAAATCTGAGGACGAATTCTGTATCAGACATAGCGGTATTAATTATAAACTAGACCCTGAATTCAGGGTTTACTCGTGCCCAAGAACGGAGGTTTCTTAAAAACTGAAGAAAAAAACAAGACAAAACAAAACAAAACAAAGTTGGAAAGGAAGGAAAGTCATTTTATTCGGTAATCATGTTAACCTACTGCCTGGATGTAATTCTTATCCCTTATTCCATTCCCGGTTTTAGGAATTTCTTTGAATATAGCCCATAAAAATAAGGCCAATATATCCCATATGTCCAGTTACTGACAAACACATATCAAGACTCCATAATTCATATTTAAACATTTTAAACATAAGAATGAAAAGAAAAAAATCAATAACTTGACAGTGAAAATGACATAACAAGGGTAACAATAATAAAAAAAATGTAATTCACGCAAAAACTGAGTTTATGTTTTACAACAATTTTGATTTTTACAAACATTTTGCAAGGTATTTTGATAGATTAAATTTTCTTACATTCAACACTACCGAATATACTAATAACAGCAAAAAAGAGTTACCTTATATATGCAATCACGAATCAAAAACATGCAATTATCTCTAGCAGATTTCTTATACACTTTTTGCTTATTAAACTTTGTCAGATCGAGGACACTGTCGCCCTTTTCGTTAATTCTGTTAATTACTCGTGCCCAGGCCTATAGGCCAGGAGCACGAGTATTAAAATGAGTTGAGTTTTTTTTTTGATTCCAAGTCGAAAGTCTCGGCAAGTTCAGACAAGCCTGAACAACCTACGTCATTGTCCAACATTACCCTCCCCTCCCCTTCTACAACAGTAACTCTATCCTCCCCCGACTAAATTTACGACTGTGCACGTTTGGCGAGAACTCAGCTTTTATACCTCGGCCTAAGGGCCTGGGCACGAGTAATGAATTTGTCCACAAGTGAAAAAAGACTCGGCAACTTGGCGAGGAGCAAGTTAATTAACAAATTTGAAATGGTTATTCTGTTGAAATACTATTTCGAGTAATACGCAATATATACAATATGAACAGGATATCTGTGTTAAATCTCACACAGATCGGACGCGAATATTGTATATTAATTTACTTGTCAAATGTCTAGATTAATATGCTGCTATTCTAGATTTAAAATTTAGATGTAATTTGATATTTCCCGTCAAATGTTTTGCAAATCAGGATGAATTCTGTATCAGTATTTACAGATGCCTTCACGGTAGTGATTTTGCATTGTCCCGTGTTGTTCTAGCCTCATTCATTGTTAAGGAATTTGATAACGTCAAAATTTATGGTTAACGTCATAATTAACGATACGCAGCGTTCGTTTGGAATGTTATTTGGCATTTTTTTATTTAAGATTTCACGACAGGTAGAAAATTCAAAACATGGTATGTTTAAATGGTTTTTATTAGGTTGGTGACTATATTTCCTGTTAACAGAGTCTCAAATGGCTATTCCCAGCTTTGGAAAATTGGAAATTCAACTTATTTTTCCTGTGCCATGCTCATCGGTTACCAGGCAACCATGACGTATTTGACATTGCCTGGTAACTGATGAGCATGCGCGATAAGGAAAGCTTCTCGACAAGGTAGCGTTTTTCTTTTTCTCGTCAGGAATCACACACACACACACACACACACACACAAAAAAAAAAAAAATCAGCAAATCCCAAATTTGAAATGTCATTGATAATTTGAATTATGTCGCTATTGGTATTTTGTGGAGAAAAACGATTGCGTGTAGATATGTAGGAATTGAGCGACCGGGCTATCGGCCTGTGCACGAGTAATTAGCCGATACGGCATGTAATTATCATTCTCCGTGCAAATTAATGCGCAATTAGTTCTACTTTATCGCCATCGACTATAATTAACACTTAAAACATTCCGACGCAAAAGAAAAACAGGCTATCTACGTCATATCTGGCTCGTGATTGGTCAACCATCAGAAAATACGTCCATCCAATTGGTTAATCTGTACATGACGAAGTCACCAGCCCAGCCCATGAAACATCGTAAAACCATTAATAACATGAATTGTGGCGTCAATGTTAATTACTTTAGAAAAAAGACAAGTATTCATTGGTTAATTCTGAAACTTCTAATAATGAATGCTGGAATTTGATTGGATGAGTTGTCCGTGACGTTAGATGATGTCACAGCCTCGGTTGCATGAAATTCCTTAAAAGTATTGAGTGCGGTAGTTTTGCTCACTGTTCACTGAATTGTCATACTGTCAGTTCCAGAATCTGTAATGGCTCAAGCTCGCGTTGACAGTTACTGCATTTCAATGACTGGTTCTTCTTCCTCGGAGATTTACGAAGACCAGAAACGCAACAGGATCCCACGCCGTCTACCGCCACTGACATTTCTGGAGAGCCATGACATAACTGGTTTAAAAACAGAATGTCGGCCAATACCACCGAGCCCTGTCCAAACGAGAACAAATAAAAGCCACGGTAAGAATTGTATGCACACATTGAACTAGATATGCTTACCAAAGATTTGGCTATGGGATGGTAAAGTATATTGTGTGTAATACATGCACATTTGAAATATTCAGTCTGCTCTTGTACTCCATTTCATTGAAGATGAGGCTTTGAAAGAACTCGTAGCGAAGTTTATAATAATACGGCGAGTACTGTTTGAAATAGCTTTTCCATGTAAAAGTCAACCCTGAAATGTATTTAAAGTAATGACAGTAAGTTTCATGTTTTTGGTATTTTTAAAAAAAAATAATTGCATCAAAAACTCCAATTCATACTTACACAGAGTGTTACTAGTTAAAGTTCTAGTCATTAACAATGCCGCCTTTTCGGAAAGGGTTTTTTACCATTGATTTTTAATTATCGTAAAATCCAGAAGCAAACTCGACTTTGGGTCGAATTTACCATGAGTAGATTTGACCAAGACAAATCGATAAGAAAAACTATATTCTATGCCGTTAGCATACATCAGTATGTTATCATTACCTTTAACTCATAAAAGGAGTTCCATTCTCTCGAATATAGGCGGTGAATTCAAGGTTGAGAATAGTGCTTGAGACTATAGAAAAGTAGAAAAGTCAGAGAATTCTCCTTGTAGTCCTTTTGTACTATTAAACCAATATAATCAAAGTAAGACAAATAGTTATGAAAAAAATGAAAAATAGCGTACTGTCGAGTATATTTGATAGATATCCGATATTTTGAAGAAAAAAAACGTCATAATATGCAAATCGTTCACGAAAATAACTTATTGTTCTTTCATTATATTTGATTTCATTACTAGCATCAATTAAAAACGTAACCCAACCCTATTTTCGTTTTTTTTCAAATGGGGGAATGTCCGACCGGGCTTGAGTTGTACTTTTTGTTGGTTTATTCTTCGTTTTGAGTTGCTGAAGAAAATGAGGAAAGTCATCTCAAAAACAAACATGTTGAATATCATAATCGTTATAGACTTGTTATCGCGTCTTCAAAAGATCGAGTTTCTGCATTTTCAAATTTGATTTTTGACCAGAGAAAGATGGCGAAATAGCAAGTGAACATTCAACAATTAACAATTTAAACTTTTGATAATTGCTTTGTGGGAGACTTTAAATTCTGTTAAATTTATTTAACTGCCTTTTTGTAAATTGTTAAATAAAGAAATCATTCTGAATAATTTTTATATTGCTTTCAGGCGATGCAACAAATACAAACCTATTTACCGACGAAGAGGATGGTCTCATGATGCTTAAAAGTGCAAGGTCTCGTCGAAAGAGAGATGAAGTCAATGTTCCTTCTCGGCCTGGTACTCCAAAGAGTTGCCATGTCAAGCGCGCTGAGAAAATCAACTTAAACGAGACATTTCCATCGCCACACAATTCCCGCAAGGCGAATTGGAGGTTCCAAGCGACCACGAACGTGTTGTTAGATGATGAAAGGCATCAATATAAAATTGAAGAAGGGTTCTCTGATCTAGAACGGGAACGACTTCGCATTCAAGCCTTCTGTAGACGTCACAGACTCTCCTCCCAAGAATTTCAGCAAAACCAACGAGCTGACCCGACTGATAAACAGAGCTTTACGCTTGATGAACAAAAAAGCAACAAAGGAAGTTCAGAGTATTTTAAATGGGACTTCCCATCCCCGAGGCAGAGCGAAGACGTCAAGCATTATATACACGAGGAAGGCAAGCGATCATCATGGTCACGTTTGTGCCAAAGCCCAGGTAACGACGTGAGCAGCCCTTTAAGAAAGAAGAATGGTAAAGCTATTCCAGATTGTGTCCGATCTACCAACGAAAATGCCCGATCTAGATACGAACATCCTCGATCTAGCCACGAACATCCCCGATCTAGTCATGAACATCCCCGATCTAGCTACGAACATCCCGAATCTAGTCATGAACATCTCCGATCTAGCCACAAAAATGCCCAATCGTCTCAGTTAGAGTACGTTAAATCCAGTCCAGAACATGGTAAAACTTCATTAGAACAAGATAAATCTGTTTCGGAATACGCTTGGTTGTTACCAAACAGCAAGCCGAGAAGTGCAAAACCTTCCCTTAATATTGTAACCAAAAGTCCACCAGTTGTCACCAAAGATTCCAAACCCACAGAAGGGCGTCTTCTTGGTCGTCGCCGCATCAAGAAGCCTTTGTTAAATTCAAGACATAGTCGTAGAACGGTTACAGAATCAAATCCAGATGACCTGCTTTTCACCGAAAGCAAAGAGGATTCATTGAAGTTTGATGTGTACGAGTTTCTCGAATATCAAAACAAGTACTGCTCTGATGATTCTCCTCAGAGTGCACCCCCAAAAGAATCTAAGCCTAAACGATGCTGGTTTTTCTGATTGCTGACGTGTACCATACTTGATTTTGAATTAACAGTGAATATAATATCCTAGGTGCAGAGGCCGTGACGGCTTGCTTACCTTCGCATAACTTTACTAGAACATTACATTACATGTACTGTATTAAAGTTACTATGAATAAACTACTTTATTGATACTACATTTGGATGTGTTTATTAGTAGATTTATTCTTCGCTTTTTTAGGGCGGATTGAAATCGATCATCAGCCTGATATTTATTTCAGAAAACATTCCGTTTACATTTAAAAACAGCTAGTTTTCCAAAAACGGTATATTTAAAGGATATTCTTACTTGAACAATAGGCTTTTTGGTCGATTTTTGGGATAGTTTTTAGGACCCAAACCTTTTGGAGGTATGTTTCCGTTTTTGACGAACAACCCTATCAGTTTCGATCACACAGTATTCCCAAGGCTCGTTTATTTCATATTCATTCATTCGTTAGTTACTTTGTTCCAATCTTGTGTTCGCCTGCATAAAAGATTGATTGATTGATTAGTTTATTTATTCATTCATTCATTCATTCATTGATTTGTTGATTGATTGATTGATTGATTGATTTGTTAATTGAATGATTGATTGATTGATTGATTGATTGATTGATTGATTGATTGATTGATTCATCCATTCATTCACTGGTTCATTCATTTGTTGATTGATTGATTGATTGATTGATTGATTGATTTGTTGATTGATTGATTGATTGATTGATTATGATTGATAGTCCCTTGTTGTAGTCCCTCATTTGGTGTTAATATAATGCATTCTGTCATTGACACTGTCATATTCTCTTTGACACAAGACAAAAGTCACAATAAAAATAAAAAACAAGTTGATACGTTGACGCGTATTCATTGATTCATTTATTTTTCCCCCATCCATACATCCATCCTCAATTCATCTATTCATTCACTCACTCACTCACTCATTCACTCACTCATTTATTCATTCACTCATGGATTCATTCATTCATTCACTCATTCACTCACTCATTCACTCATTCATTTATTTACTCATTCATTCATTCATCGATTCATTCATTCATTCATTCATTCATTCATTCATTCATTCATTCATTCATTTATTCATTCATTCATTTATTCATTCATTCACTTATTCACTCACTCATTCACTCATTCATTTATTCACTCATTCATTCATTCATCGATTCATTCATTCATTCTTCCATTCACTCACTCATCTTGTCCATTCATTAGCACTCACTAATTCATCTATTCGTTCATTTATTCATTCATTCACTGATTCATCCACTCACTCATTGATTCAATCATTCATTCATTCTTCCATTCTTTCACTCATTCAGTATTCCATCCATTCACTCACTTATTCATTCTTTCATCCATCCATCTATCCATTCATCCATTTATTTATCCATTTATTAGCTAACATTGAGTTCACATGTTTTTATCATCTTAATGTACTTTTTTACATTCATACTGCACTTCAAGTGTTTCAGCGGGTGTCCAAGGGTCTTGCCATTGAACCAAATGACAGTCACAATGAATCAAGTGCTCTTAGCTTATTGAGCAAGAATGTCTCATGTTCATTAAACACAGTCACAAAGTTTGGACGCTGTGTACGTACAGTTCTCAAAACTGGACATCTTTGACATTTAGACAACAATAGCTAGTTCCTCATTCCCGGGAAAAAAGACGAAAAGTTGCAAAAGTTGGGCAGAAGATATCAGAGTAATACATCTGAACTACTAAGTAAGTAGCAGTTCTTTAAAAATCCACATTTCACACCATACCGACAGAACTTTTAGTGTTTTTTTTTTTAATTGACTCGTTGCTTTTGAGATTTATACGTCTAGGTAGCTGTTCTTGGCTAAAAGATAATTGCTCTATAACTAGTAAATGGTCTAAATCTCCAATGAAATTAAGGATATTTTTAGGTTATCAGGTAGGCATACAGTTAGTGAATGTTTTTACTGAAGCCCTAAATAGAAGTGTAAACAAAATGAACAAAGCCAGTTACAACGACTATAAGGTGAACGGACGGTATTTTGAATCAGTTTATAGTAGATTTTGATTTAATGCTTTTATTCTGGTTAGTGGTCAATGAAATCTGAGGTATAAAGTAGTGCTCTAAATAAGATAATGGGTTTTGAAATCATTTTTGTTGTTGTTTTTAAAGCGTCTTTACAATTAAAATGACATCATTTGTAGTCTGTTGTATTCAGTTCAATGAGCACAACGACATTACAAAAAGTGCTGTCCCTTTAAATTCTTTTTGTGAACCTTGCAAACTGCTTTTGGCGACAGGTTGTAAAAACGCCTTGAAAAACCACCGGAAACAACTTCTTCAATAAAAATGAATTCCCCTCTTCTATTTCTTGAAAAACATCACACAAAAGTACAACTTTGTAGATATTGGATTTTGAATAAGTTAGCGCGGGAAAATGTCGATCTCAGTGCTCGCGCGCGTAGTGCCGCTTTTGGCGGGAAAATGCTGCTTATATTATTATTATTTTTTGTCAAAGAATAAAATATAGTTATAGTTAAGGTATTTTCAGTTTAGTATTTCTAGGATAATTAAATTGTTCAAGTGACAGATATTTAAACTGACTTTAAATTTCGGATTCCATCATAACTTTATTTAAAGTGATTTTTTATAACCTTGCATGTATTTCATTTAATTTTATTTAAGGGCTTTACACATACGTGTGTACAGAGCTGGGCTACAAAAAACGAGTGGCTTCAAAATCCTCTAAAAGTACATATAAAACCATTTATAATTCATAAATCAAAATTTTTGTACACCAATTTCAATTGACGACACTAGATAAAATTATATCAAAATTTAAAATTTGTGGAAACTTTTGTTAGGGGAAAAATTCAAAGAAGGAGGAAACCTACTCGACTTTTTCCCAGGCCCGCTCCCCTCCATTGAAAGACTGGATAAATCTGCTAAAAAAATGTATAGTATTACAGTTAAATATAAATTTTGCAATTTGCTTTCAGACTAAACATGGCGGGAAACTACACGCGCTTCTGTTTATTATTTTTAGCTCTTATGACGATAGCAATTTCACGAGGTATGATTTTAATATATTAAAAAATGAAAACCATGAGATATGCAAATGACTTTGCTATTTGTTAAATCAGTATTTCAACTGGACAACCATTTCAAGAATAGCTGTATGTACATAATCAGTGCAAACATTTTGTAAACATTATATCATAAGATGACTGATAACGACATCCCCGGACCATGATCATCAATTGAGTGGTATAATCCTATCTCCCAAATTCATACTGCGAAACATGGAAACAACCTTTTCTCGCAAGTATCTAAAGCTATCATCAATGATATTGGTTTTGGCAGGCTGGTCAAGTTAAGTAGCTGATAAAATCGATAAGGACAAATACACAGCTATTCTTGAAATGGTTGTACAGTTGAAATACTGATTTAACAAATAGCAAAGTCATTTGCATATCTCCTGATTTTCATTTTTTAAGAAATGATGACACAAAATGTACAAAATAACTTCATCACATAATTATAATAATATATGTAACTATTTAATGTGTGCAGCTTTGTATTAAAAACTAGACCCTGAATTCAGGGTTTACTCGTGCCCAAGAACGGAGGTTCTTAAAAACCGAAAACAAAACAAAACAAAAAACAAGAAACAAAACGACACAACATATGCAATACGGTTTCTTTGCGACATCTCGAACTTGCCTTTAAGCTCTTATAATACCACAGGCAGCCCAAGCAATCTACTCGCTTCGCTCGCAGCAACTAAAAGGCAGGAAACTATTTAACGGCAAAAAATACTCCAAAATCAACAAGAATTACACAAAAACTACATCAGCATAAAAGCTCAATAAACAAGATTTCAATAAATTGCACTTTACTTCAATTTTTCACGAAAAAATACTGCACATTTTCGCTTTTTCTTTCAAAATTCGGCAGATTTTCCAATCAGTTGAAGAGTGGACCATAGCGAGTGGACATTATTCGTTGTTTGCCTTTTAATGTTATGCTTCTCTCAATTTCGCAAAGTTCAGCCAAAAAAGAGATCCTTTTAGACTTGAAAAGTGACCAAATAGTCTCCTTTGGGTAAGATACCAAAAGATCCTTTTGAAATATTTGTCTTTTTTCGCTTTTGTTAATACACATCGCTAAACAATCGTTCTTCAACTCGAGTGAGCGAACTTCGATATGTATACGTCTACAAGCTCGAAAATTCTCACTTTCGCAATGAATTTCTTGCTACTTTTTGATCTTGTTCACTTCTAATAATTCTTCTTAACAATTCCACGAATTGTTTTTCCTTAAATTAAGTTTTATTTAGCTGTTTTGATGCGACATGGAAGCATTGGTTTTAATTATTTTTTTAGCTGTTTTGATGCGACATGGAAGCATTCGTTTTAATTATTTAAAAAATTGTTTATTAAAAAATAACTGATAAAATTGCAAAAGAAGGATTACTTGAGAACAAAAAAAAAGTGAAAAAAAAAAAAGATTGGCCGTTCGGAGACTTGAACCCAACTACGTATATATAGCCTAATGGGTTTTGTTAACAACGTATTTGGCACGATGGCAAAGTCGGCTAAGACGAAGTAACAATGATGCTGAGGGCACAGGTTCGAATCCTGGCGCTGGCGCATTAGAATTTCTTTCTTTGTGAGTTAATATAATTCGGTCAGACCTGATGGAACATGTCTGAACTTGCCAAAATTTCTAACAGCGAAAAAAAAAAAAAAAAAAAACTAGACCCTGAATTCAGGGTTTACTCGTGCCCAAGAACGGAGGTTCTTAAAAACCGAAAACAAAACAAAACAACACAAAAAACAAGAAACAAAACAACACAAAATATGCAATACGGTTTCTTTGCGACATCTCGAACTTGCCTTTAAGCTCTTATAATACCACAGGCAGCCCAAGCAATCTACTCGCTTCGCTCGCAGCAACTAAAAGGCAGGAAACTATCATCCATACCACCTCTTCTTTAACGGCAAAAAATACTCCAAAACCAACAAGAATTACACAAAAACTACATCAGCATAAAAGCTCAATAAACAAGATTTCAATAAATTGCACTTTACTTCAATTTTTCACGAAAAAATACTGCAAATTTTCGCTTTTTCTTTCAAAATTCGGCAGATTTTCCAATCAGTTGAAGCGTGGACCATAGCGAGTGAACATTATTCGTTGTTTGCCCTTTGTTATGTTTCTCTCAATTTCGCAAAGTTCAGCCATAAAAGAGATCCTTTTAGACTTGAAAAGTGACCAAATAGTCTCCTTTGGGTAAGATACCAAAAGATCCTTTTGAAATATTTGTCTTTTTTCGCTTTTGTTAATACACATCGCTAAACAATCGTTCTTCAACTCGAGTGAGCGAACTTCGATATGTATACGTCTACAAGCTCGAAAATTCTCACTTTCGCAATGAATTTCTTGCTACTTTTTGATCTTGTTCACTTCTAATAATTCTTCTTAACAATTCCACGAATTGGTTTTCCTTAAATTAAGTTTTATTTAGCTGTTTTGATGCGACATGGAAGCATTGGTTTTAATTATTTTTTTAGCTGTTTTGATGCGACATGGAAGCATTCGTTTTAATTATTTAAAAAATTGTTTATTAAAAAATAACTGATAAAATTGCAAAAGAAAGATTACTTGAGAACAAAAAAAAAGTGAAAAGCGCTGGCGCATTAGAATTTCTTTCTTTGTGAGTTAATATAATTCGGTCAGACCTGATGGAACATGTCTGAACTTGCCAAAATTTCTAACAGCGAAAAAAAAACTGTCTGCAGAACTATACTCGTGCCCTCGGCCTAAGGGCCTGGGCACGAGTAACAAGAAAATTGAAAACTTGAGATGTGCAAATGACATTGTTATTCGCTAAATCAGTATTTCAACTGGACAACCTTTTCTAGTATAGCTGTATTAACGGATAAGGTAGATATTGACGCAGCGAGTGAGAAAACCAGTAATATAATTGCCCTATTTCATTATGACGTCACATCAAAACACATCTATTCTTTCAACGCTAAGAATCATGGTCGCTAGAGGGGACACAACATCTTCAGTTCAATTAAAAAAAGGCTAAAAATCTATTTATAATAAAAGAACAAAATATACGTTCAGGTGCAAAGCCTAATGTGCTAGAGGAAGACTATTTAGCCCCAATTAGGTCGATTCTTTTTCATGTAAACAAACCATGACGTCATAGTGAAATAGGGCAATTCTGTCAATGATAATTTTTTCCCATTCATTAATTCTCTAGTTATTTCAAGAGCGGACGATACATGGTATAATATAGGACCTGGATCCGAAAACGCCATTAACCGAGGTATGTATAATTCACGCGAAAAACCTGCTTTCCATATAATTGCTCGATCGCCCGGCGCGGTTCGCTGAAATTACTGATGCAAGGATCCAGCAATCGTGAGCAATTATATGGAAAGCAGGATTATCTCAGCGATCGAAAAGTTTTTCCATATAATCGCTGACGATCGCTGACATCATTTTCAGCGATCTTTAGTGAATCAGAATGTGAAAATATTATCTTTGCGCGCTTGTTCTTTGCAAAAACGAAATTATGATTGTTCGTTTAGGGAACAGTTGAAAATGGAGGCTAAATCATTCAAATTCTATAAATGCATAACAGCGACATGTACAACAAATGAATACCATGCATTCTATAAACATTTGTTTTCAAGTTCAAATTATTTTTGTGGCTTTCCGAAAATCACTTTCTTGACCAGCTGAAACAAAGCACTTGATTTGACAATTACTTTCCTATTATTGTAAACATTCCTCAAAAATAATGTTAAAATACTTTTAGTTCGGCTAACCTGGATTATTCTTTTCAGTCGATGTCATCCAAAACCTTCCAGAGCCAACAAACGGGCCTCCGGTAACTCAGGGACCAGACCATCCCCCAAAAACCGGTCCAACCGGTCCATCCGGTCAGTCTGGTCAAACAAAACCAACAACACCATTACCACAACCAGTTCCACCGACAACACCGCTCAAACTATCACCAGTCGCTAACAATGAACAATCCACACAAGCACCACCGACAAAAGTGACGTCACCATCAACACAGGCAACCCCTATAGTTGCCACGGGAACGACGACAGTAGCAAGTGCAACCGTATCTGCGCAGACAAACGTTAATGTAACGAAACCAATTGATATATCAGGTGCGTGGTGGTTTTAGTAGTTTTGATGTTAATAATGATAAGATTCAGTCTAGTGACAATAATCATCGGTTTTTTTATCGCTAATAAACCTAAAAAGTGATGACAGAACAGAATCCTTTTCGCACTGCTTTTGTTCGCAAATTATAACTGTCATTCCTGTGTTCTCAAAGGAACAAAAAATTGAATATAAAAGGATTTTGAACACTATATGATAGTATAGAGACGGGGAAGAAACGTCATCTCGCTTCAGGGCTATTATAATTATTTAATCCATAACTTTTTCCAAAAGAGAATCAGATGAGAGAACTTATCCTAAACTCTATTAGAAGCCCTACCCTTGTTAATTTTAGGAGCAGCTATTAACTATTTTTTAGCTTGTTGCCAAGTGTCTTGACAATGTGACCGCCCGTCCTACGATCTGGCTAATCATGTTTTGTTTCCGTAAATAACACTCAGTGTAAAAGCATAATGAACATGTCTCATGTATGTTCTTAGCCCAATATGGGGGATAAGTTTTCTAATTTCATTCTCTCTTTCTTTTTTTCCGCAGACCTGGTGCCAGTCGGGTGTTTCAGGGACTCGTACCTACACCCTCGACCACTACCCAAACTGATCCTTGACCTGAGAGATGACAGCGAAAACGCATCATTACGAACAAACTATAATGATACGATCGTCGCGTGTGCTAAAGAAGCATACAAACTGGGTTATACTTTCTTTGGCCTTCAAGCAGAGGGAGAATGTTGGAGTGGGGATGGCTCCGAGAGAACCTACAAGCGAGATGGTCGCTCGACCGATTGTCATCATGGTGTTGGGAAATCTGGGTCAAACTTTGTGTATAAATTCACGGGAGCATGTAAGTTGAGAGGTCCAGATAAATTTGGAAACACAACTAGGTCTTGAGTTCACACTGACCCGCATGGATGCGGTTTAATTTTACTGTTCAACACTTCGATTATTAAGCACCAAGAAAAATGAGCTAAGAGAACGTTTCAAACCGGAGAAGAGCTTCAACAAATCAAGGACCGTCTCGCTTTGAAAACAATGCTTCTTGAACATCAAAGCAACTATATCTTTTTCCGGTATCAGTTTGAAATTTGCGTATTTCAAATTTCGGTATTGTGTGGCCGAGGAAATTTCAATTTACTTATACATATGCATCTTGGTGCCGGTGTAGTCCTACTTTGTCTTTTGTGCCCCCCCCCCCCCCCCCCCACCCCCTTTTCAGGAAAAAGGCTTCCCTTGTCGCACAATAGCTCACTTTCTGGTTGATTGGCCATGCACAAAACAATTAAAGACGAGGCTCCGGGGAAACAAAAGATTATCATTAGAAATATTGATTGTTTCCCCGGAGCCTCGTCTTCAATTGTTATGTGCATGGCCGCTCAACCAGAATATCGAAAGTGAGTTATTATAACTACTCAAACAAAACCCACGCGGCAAGCTTCGAACGATCTAAAAATTCTCGCTTGTGCGGAGAGAACCTGTAATAGATTGCAATGCAGGAATGCTTGAAGTAAGAGGTCAGATGCCCTTATCATCTCACAGCTGAGATCTGCTTTCTTAAAATGAGGGCAAGAGATTATAGCATATAAAATTAGTATGAGTACAAAATCAATTTAAACTTCATTATGTGGTATCGCTCCGATAAATTGCGATAAATCACGCTTCTTTGTACGGGTATTTGTAATAAGCTTATTTATAAGTTTCTACAAGCTATACAGAATGGAAAAAAGTCGATAAACGATGAGGAGCCATAAAGAATTTAACTGGAGATTCCTCTCAAACACACTTCCTCAAAGAAAATGGCGTACGAATCAACTGCGGCCATCCTATGGCCGGCTGGCTCTTTATCAGCAACTTTTTTTTATTATTAAACATTATGAGATCATTAGTATTATTATAAGAATATATTTCCCCAGATTTAAACTTCAATAAATGTGTGTTTTTTATTTCTTCTCTTTTTTGCAGATGCTAAGCCATGTAAAAACTGTGGTCCACCCCGAGCAATGTGCTTCCCAGCTAGTGCCAAGCTCACTCTCAAGACTGGTGACGTCATAAAAATGGAGGATTTGAAAATAGGCGATGAGGTTAAAACAATAGATCCAAAGACAAGGCAAATCATGTACACGGAAGTAATAACATTTTTACACAAAGATTCTAGCAAAGAGATGTTCCTAGATATCAATGGAGAAGATGATACTCGTTTGGTGGTCTCACACAAGCATTTAGTATACTCAGGCAAAACTAGAGAAACTATGATGATGAAATTCGCCGATGAAGTTAAAACCGGAGACTTCATCCTCGCACATGGTACAGGAATACGGGTGACGACAGTAAAGACAGTGTATGACAGCGGAATATACGCACCGATGACACGAGATGGTACAATGCTAGTCAATGGTATATATGTCTCTTGTTATGCACATTGGAGATCACATGAAGTATCACACTTAGTAATGGCCCCCGTTAGATTATGGTTCGATTTGTCGAAGGTCGTACGAAGCGTTGCGGGTTTTTGCGGGTTAAGACAGTCAACAGGATGGGTACTAGGTGATGAGTTGTTCGAAGGGGTACACGGTTATGCGGACGTTTTAAAGACACTAGTTCACCATCTTCCAAAGAGTATATCTGATATGTATTACATGTAATTTATGTAGCTCCATTTTACGTAGCCTTAGTGAGTCATTTTGGTATGAGTGGGAAGCTCGCGATTGCCATAACACGATACCGCCACAACACGGAATCAACCGCTAGTTATAAAGTGTCTAGAATGTCAGTTATGTTTTAAATATTGACCGAGGCTGGCTTACGCGATAGAATCGAAAATGAGTATTCTGAAATCTTAAAAAAGGAATTTTAAATATTCGTATCTAGAAAAACTGAATTCTTTACAACATTTTGATTTATCTCAAACATTTTAGTTTTGTGTGATTTTTTTCATTTTTTCCTGTTTATATAGGACCGCGGACGGTGCGATTTGTCGCGCGTTCTGGCGTAACAACTAATGAGAATAAAATATTATTATTTAGCGGTATTTATGTTGCATACTTTCAGTGTTTGTAGAGTTGTTTTCGTATGAGTGAGAGACAGTACTGTATCGTATTGTAGCCGTAGTTTTGAAGAAAACATTCGAATTATCTCAGCTGTACCGTATCATAGCGGCATCGTAAACCGTACCGTTTCCCGGCCACTCACACGAAAACGGCTCTATTCTAGTAGTTTTTCGATAGAGTGCAAACACTACATGTGTGCAATAGTTGTCACTATTTAGTATTAAATATCACTAATTAAACAAAAGAAAACAATAGAATTAGCACTGATAAAAACAACTATTTAGTGGTATTTGTGTTGCACACTTTTAGTGCGTGCACTCTATCAGTGCAAATAGAATTATTCATTGGGTCATTCTGTGCAATCTCGAGTTTGCCAGTTCCATCGAGACAGATATACATAGAGTTTTTTTTAAACAAAACCACAATCAAAATAATAAGGTTCGGCTTGATTATGACAAAAAATAATATAGATCAGTAAGTAACTAAGAATATCGAATGAATAAAGATAAAATTTTGAACTGATTTTATTTGGTTGTAGTAGTCTTTAGTAGTCGTTGTTGATCAGTTGTGGGTCTAGGGGAGGGGATGCAGGGGGTGCGCACGCCCTCCTAAAAGGATTTGAAGTCTTTGTTTTCTTACATATTTTTACAACAACCTCATATTTCAAGTTTACTGGGTAGTGTACCCCCTCCTGGAGATGATGATCTTCGTCAGAAACCTACCGAATCAAAACTTTGGAATTATGTCTTTAATAGCCAAGTAATTTGATTAGCAATTAGTTTTACTCAAAAATTATAGATTTTTCATTTTGAGTTTAGCGTGATATGAGTCTGTGGTTACTGTGGTTACCCTGGTAACCCGGCGGCTCAGACCAGTTTCCTTTCTTGTATCATCGACTTTCATCCTCCTTTCATCCGAGAATAAGCCAACCTCGTTCCCAGGGTCACTCTGTTCGCTCTTTTTTTTTTTTTTTTTTTTTTTTTTTTTTTTTTTTTTTTTTTTGACGACGAATCGCTCACACATTGACACTGGCTGGTTTGACAAGTGATTGTCGGCAATTTTTATTTGTTTCCTCACGCGTGATAAATAGCTCAAAACCATGAAGATTTTGATCACTTGTCAAACCAGCCGGTACCAGGGTCAATGACCAGTCGTTAAAAAAAAAGGCGAACAGAGTGGCCCTAGGAACGAGCTTGAAAAAAAACCTGGGCACTAGGAGGGCACTAGTTTTCCAAGATGAGTAATGGCGGACGGTTTCAACTGAAAATCTTCGCGATAAAAATCATAATTCGATTGAAAGATTTCATCGACTTAAATGGACAAAAACTTGCAATTTTATTTTGAAATCTGCTACTCCATTTTTCATGAACTAAACAATACATCACGGATCAGTATGACTAAAACGTAAACACGCAAAAATTGGGATAATTTTGGACTCGTCCACAGAGTTAAATATATTTATGTCTTCATCGCCGATTCGTTTGTCCGTCGTTATACTATGTTTGCTGCCGGTATTGTACTACATATTAGGATTGAACACTTCATTACAAAAAGATATCCATGTTTCTCGCCGAAATGGCACAACGACTGGCTCTAACCGAACTTTAAGGATTTTATGCTTTGGCGATTCGCTTACTTCGGGAGCAAGACCACTTTCACATCATAAAAAGCTAACTTTTCATGCATACTCCAAGAAGCTTGAGAAACTACTTAAAAATGGACTTAAACTAGAGAAAACATTGGCTGGATTTAGCTCAGTTTCGGTGGTTAACAAAGGGAAACCAGGCGAGCTGGCAGTGGGATCTATGAAGAGACGATTGATTGGTTTACTAAAGGGAAATGAATCTTATGATTTAGTCATTATTCTTGGAGGCACGAATGACCTGGGATTTTTAATGAAAAAACCTGCCACAGCGTCAAATGTCACTACGATTTTAAAATCGTTGATGGACTTACACGAGCTGTGTCATTATTTTAAAACGAGAACATTAGTTGTTGCAATTCCGCCTCGATTGTGTGAGCTTGAAAGAACCTGCTTACAAACAGCTGCAAGACGAAAATATTTGAACATCAAACTTTATCATTATGCAAGCAGAAATAAAAGAATGAGTATTTTTGCCGATTTAGCAAGATACTTTGAATCGAGAAATTTATTCGCAGATTTCGTGCATTTTACAGATTATGGCTATGATAAAATGGCCGATATTTTTTATTATTTGATAAAAGAACGATTGTAAAAAAGAAATATTTATTTTTATAGAAGATCGGATGATTTGTGTGATTGTATATTTTGATAACAATATAATATTGGTAAATAAATGAATTTGAACATAACTGAGAATTAGACATTAATTCCAGTATTTTTTTCCAAAAAAATATCTTTTGTGGATGTCGGCTAAACAGAAAAAATATATTTTCCACTAAATAGAGAACGCCATTATTAAATTAACAGGATAGTGTGAAGTGAAATGGAATGATTAGTTTAAAAAAATAATAATAATAATTGAGTTAGAATATTACTCTAAAATGAAAAAAGGAAAAAAATGATCCTAAAAAGAGATAATTTTCGTTGTTAAAAAAATTGAAAGTTCAAAAATAAAGCATCTACTCAAAACGTAAATTTGACAATAGCCAATTTCAAGCAAATTATATCGAAATAAAAAATAATTTCAAAATTATTTTCCAAGTATTTTTCGCGCGACGCAACACAGCCAACTAAAGGGATTTGAGCTTATCAGTTTCGATCTTAAGAAATAAAAACGCCCCCAAAACACATGCCATTTTTTGTCAACTATTTGTCAATAAATTCATCCATCCACTAAATCCCCCACGGCTTAATATGATTGTTTTTTACAACAAAAAGGTTGTATGTGTGTAAGGTGTTCAAGTGATGAATCCAGCAGGTTTTTTCGAAGCAGGTACGCAAAAGATCTATTGGCCAGGCTGTCTAAACTGGAACAAAACAGCGACAAAAAATCAACGATAATCACAAATATAAAAACACCTCGAAATCTCGCTGCCAAAAGGTCTGGAGAAAGCCTAAAACATAGAAAACGAAGTAAGTATGAAGTAGTGTAGTTGATGGAATTATATTTATTTGATTTAGAAATTGGCATTTTAGGCTGATCTCATTTTGATTTGGCGTGGTGTGAGATTGAACGTATTTCAAGAGTTAATTAGTTCGGTCGTTGAATTATCAAAATGAGATAATTAAAAATAGAACTTGTACTAAGCGTTTTAGGTCAATGGATCTCTTGCATCAGATATTTTGAAAAGCTGAAAAAGTTTTATGTCTAAAGCCACTCGATTTCGACCTTGCGAAAAATTGACGGATTCAATAAAAACGGAGCGTCTAGTCCGAACTAGTCCAGCCCTAAGTCGCACTATTTCAACGGCTCTTTTTACGTCGAAGTTTGTCCGCCAGTTATATCATAGTTCATTTTTGCTTCAACTTGAAGACAGGGACGCAGTCCAACTAGTTGAACAACAAGCTATCGAACAATTTTCATCCAAACGCATGAACACAGGACACTCACATTTCACTGTTTTCTTAGAAACACTGATGTAGTCCATACCAGTTTAAATGCTAGTTAAAGCACGTTTTTACTCCCGTCGCTTCCAGTCCTAGAACCCTTAATGCCGTCCACAAAAATGTACACGAAATTGAGATTTTTCATGTTACCGGACTTTGACAAAAAAGCTGCCAAAATGATGACAAGTTCGTACTTGACATTTTTAATTACAAAGTCTAATATTTACCCGGACGGTTCAACAATGTGCAAATATTTACCAAATACATTTTTTAAATACATTGTAAGCACTTGAGGATCGCAAAACCCTTCGTATTGATTTAAAAAAAAGGCATCTTATTATCAAAAAAAAAATATATATATAACGTTCATTGTCGAAAACTAGTTGTAAATCTAATGCATTTCAAACATATTTCATAAAATGCACAAAATTCTAAATATAAGATCATGAATCTGGGATAGAATAAATATCAGAAAAATTAATATACAGTTTTGTTCGACTTTTGTAGAAAGTAATTGCAGCCTCTTAGATAGTGATTTGTAACAAAGATCATGAGCGGCATGCACTTCACTACCCCAAATGCACAGAAATCCCGAGCTTATAATTCTGATTTTATACTAAAGTAGCTTGTGAAGTATTGTTTTCTTGTTTATCGTGTCAGATTTCTGCTCGTAGGGGTAATTTTTTGTTAGAACGTTTGATCGTGAAATGGAACGTTTGATCAATAAGCCCCGCGTTAATTGGGTTTCAGTGACATTTTTTGTCGATTACAAATACATGTTGTTACATTGTGTTTTTTCGAGCGTGTTATGGGTAATTGTCAATAATGGATTTCTAATTAACATCAACATGATAGCCAGAACACAATATGAAAAAATACAACAACAACCACAACAACAACAACAAAAATAGGAAAATTCAAAATTTATTTCATTTTAGTACTAATTTCAGTAGACGATAGCAGCTCACAGCCAATTTATGAGCTAAAATATGATTGTAATAAATTAATTAGTTTAATTATGAAAAGGGGTAAAATAACTAAACCCAAGACACAAAATATAACGAATACATGTGTGCTTCCACAATTCCACGGATTTTAAAAATTGCCATAAAAAACAGTTACACTCAGATAATAACGACCACACCCTCTGCGGTTGTTGCTTGTAAAAAATAGAATTGTTATCTCAGCAAGGATCAACAGATCAAAGCTTTCCGTTTTATTTCATAATTGTGTTATTGCGTGACAAACTCTAAAACCCACTGCGATGGAGTCTTACATAGTTGGGGAATGCCCTGTGCTTGTGCTAATCGAGGCTGATTAATGGGAACCAGGGTTTGATTGTAACAATCTAACAATCAATGCATTATCTTCAGTGAGAGTACAAACACTAAATGTGTGAAATAGTTGTCATTATTTTGCAGAGTGCACACACTGAAAAGTGTGCAACATAAATACCACTAAATATTTTATGCTAATTCTATTGTTTTCTTTTGTTTAATTAGTGCTATTTACTACTAAATAGTGACAACTGTTGCACACATTTAGTGTTTGCACTCCTAGTACTACTCGATCATTCATTTATATTTACTCTAGTAAATAGCGTGCATTAATTTTAAAGCAATTAAAAGCATCGAAAAAGAACACAATAGAATTAGCATAATAAGTTCATAGCTCTATTTAGTGGTAATTATGTGTTGCACGCTTATAGTGTTTGAACACTGTTTTATTTGTTTCAGCTAGGTATAAGCTTGGATTCTTAAAGGTAGACGATGTTAGTCTCTTGGAGAACCGCTGGGGTGGTCCTATTGGTCCTCCTATTAGACACAGGTAACTGGATTGTGCAGAGCTAAAATGATGTTTGTTGTATATGTGGGTCCCGAAATTGGGGGGGGGGGGGGGGGGGGGGGTGGTGGGGCACTGAGGATAAACGATCGGGGATGCTCGTCGGAATTTTTCAAACTGAAAACCCATAAAAGATACGGGCGTTTCTTTACAAATTTTTTAACTTTTGACACCAAAAACGTGCGTTTTAGTGCATTCAACCCCTAAAAGATACCAAAATTGAGGATTTCAAAAAAAATATCATAATTTAAACCCTAAAAGAGACCAAATCGCTGATTTTTACCCCTAAAAGTACGAGGAGCAACCCCTATTGATTACCGCCGGAGTCATCCCTCCCACCCCCCGCCCGGGATATGGTTCATCATTACCATACGGACTATTCAGTCTATCGTCATTCATCATCCACTCAGCATTGTCATTATCACCATCATTGCCGTCAACATCATTATCTAACGATTATCATTACCATCATCATCAGCAGCATCATCACCTCCATCATCACTATCACCATCATTACTATCATCATCACCATCAACATCACCATCATCATCATCACTATCACTACCATCACCATCATCATCACCAGTACATATATCTGGTTTTGCTACTTTCAGCTTTGTGCAAGAAGCGTGATGTGTCGTGGTTTGATACACCAAAGACAGCAAAGATACAATCTCCGAACCTAGAACGTAAGTCGATGTACTTAGTAAACTAAGATGACTTCTGTTTACTAGAACGTGATGTGAGGGGATCTCCTAAATTGGAGAACATGCCCCGGCCAAACATGTTCTAAGTTTGTAGATCTATAATCAATCTCATAGCAAACGTTCCTCTAAAAAAACTATCGTTCGCATCCATAAACACATTTGGTAATCTTGTGAATTCTATTTTGGTTCTTTTCTACTATCATGATTTTATGATATATATGCATTGCAAATGCTGCATGATAAATACAACAGCTTTTGCCCAGCTTTCGCACTATTTGCGCATTATCAGGGCAAAGATGAAAATATCACAATTTTGCTCCGATAAATTAGAATTATGCCCACGCACGTGCTAGAGTGCAAACACTATGCGTGCAACAGTTGTCACTATTTCAGTAGTAAATACCAATAATTACACAAAAGAAAACAATAGGATTAGCATAAAATAGCACTATTTAGTGGTATTTATGTTGCACACTTCAAGTGCGTGCACTCTAACCAATTTTGGATATTGAAATGTTGTTTGGTAAAGTTGCAACACGCGATAACTAACTAATCAACGATACTAATCAACCCTAGTCCTCATCACACTTAATGATAAAACTAATGAAATAACGTACTAGAAGCATGAAACTGAATGTCATTGTAGAAGTTCGGTTACAACACCCACCCGGTTATAAAGACAGACCACAAACATTTCAAGAAGACATTAACAAAGTAAAAACAATAACAGGTAACCATGGTAACCATACTAATAACTAATTAATAGATACTAATATATTATTTATTAATGATATAATAACACTAACTGTTGATAATTTCATCAATTAAAATTAATGACAATTAATTAATGATGTAAGTCTAATAATCAATTACAACGAACGGGTCGGCTAATGCTGCTTAATAAGAGGTGTTGAACTACTACACTGCACGCCAAAAAAGCGCGAAACAATTCTTAATATTTAATGCCAGATAAGATTCAGTTAGGAAATAACGCGGTAAAGATGGAATCAAAACATGTTCTGCCCTCCTATGAATCTGTTTGATGTAACAGACGACATATTTATGTTAAGCAATATAAAGCAATGTCCGGCGAACACCTTCCTCATCTGCTAGCGCTACACCATAATTTAAACACTTGAACCAATGTAAATACATACTAAATAACGGCATGTATCTGCTCATGTCGTACCAGATGTCATCGACGACTCACTGACTGCCGCTACAGACAAACAGCTTGATACCATAGCAGCAGAAGCAAAGAAAGCCAGTAAGTACTCAGTAAACAATCATCTCTCCTTGTTTTTCCCAACCAAAACACATTTTCCCTTCTTGAGTGGATTTAATTCCATTCTATTTAAATGTACACGAGTTTAAATCTCATTGAATATGGTCGGGTTTTTTCGATTTCTCCGTTTTTTTAAACGTGTACTTTATTGCCATGACGACCATTCAAATTTGCAAATATTCCATACTCTTCACCTCCAGACCTCCACTACTACCCCCTTGGCTGCTTCCACGACACGGACAAACACGAGGCCTTACCCGAACAGTTGGCGGACTTTTCCCGAAGCATCGACTGGGCAAACATGAACAAAACAATCCGAGTCTGCGCAATGGAAGCAAAGAAGGCAGGCTATTCTGTCTTTGGTCTTCAGAAGTTTGGCGTCTGCTTCAGTGGCAAAAACGGTATACACACATACAACAAGTTTGGTAAATCTGACGATTGTAAATTGGGAGTTGGTCGGTTTGGGTCTAACTTTGTGTACGGTTTTGAAGGTAAGTGACATTCAATCTGCGCTGGATTTAAGGACCAGTGAGCAAGAACAATTTATCTGGACTAAAATAATTTACATGTGAAAGAGTTGTGTGTTCCAATGGAATCTTTCCTTTGTTGACTTTGCTCCTACATCAGGCCATGGCTGCCATCACGTAATGGTCTACAGACTCTTTTGGAGATCACTAAAACCCTGGTTAAACGAGACGACAATATTGCGGTAACATCGCTCCGCGAGCATGTTTCAACCATGTTGACTGGTATATATATTGACCACTTGTGGAAACTGTTGCCGTTACAACTTTGCCTTATTTAGCCAGGGCTGAATACTGATCTAAGGTTGTTTTCTTTTTTTTATGTGAGTTGGTAATACCGTACATTTTTCGTTGCGTTTCAGAACCAGTCGTTCCAATGAAAAGACCTAGAGTTTACTGTTTCCCACAAGACGCTCAGGTAGAAACAAACAAGAACCAAAAACAAACCATGGCAACCATACAAATAGGTGATAGGATCAAGACACTTGATCACCTAGGTAACCCGATCTACAGCGAAGTCATAGCGTTCCTTCATCGACAGCAGAAAACCACAGCTGAATATCTATCGATTAGTACAAGCAATGGGCGCACATTAAGAGTTTCCAGTAAGCATTTAGTTTTCAGAATCGATAACATTTCGAGAAAAACCGAAGCTGTCTTCGCTTCCGACCTCACAGTGGGGGATTTGGTGCAAACCAGCGGAACATCTTCGGAAAGTACTCGGGTGGTTGAGATCACCATGGCAACTCATGTCGGGGTGTATGCGCCCCTCACTCGACATGGAACAATGCTTGTGGATGGCGTACTCGTATCTTGCTATGCACACTGGGACTCGCACACTATTGCGCACATCGTCATGGCACCATTACGTATATGGTCCGATGTGTCGTCATTGGCCAAGTCACTGATGACGTCATTAGGTTACCAAGGTAACCAGGTTACAAACAATTTTGCAGGGATTAACTGGTATGCCCTGTCTCTGATGAACATTGTTGAGAAATTCATACCATTGCAGTGATTATTGTGTCAGTTGGATCGTTTGAAATTTGTGGTACGGGTTTCCAAGCCAAGATAACATCTTTTTTGAGTTTGTATTCAAAGAGTCCATGCAGTAAAACTCTGGTATTTCCATATATATGCAACTGGCATTGCTTTAATATTCCAAAGGTTCTCACGTTTGCAATGGCAAAAAACAGTATTCTCTTGATTTTCTTAACACAAAATGCAATCCTGGTCTTGCCATGCCAGGATTGAGTGCGTTGACAAAGAAACAAGATAAAAGTTGACAATTTTTTGTCATTCCTTACCACATTACGGATTGTGTATTCGTCAAAAACACCCTAAAAAGTCTAAAAGCTAGATAATTTTTACACAAAAAGACACTAAATCGCCAATTATTAAGATGTTTAAAACAGTGGTAGATATTATATATTAAATTGTCCATTAAATTAAAGAAAACGTTTTACAAGGAAAAAAGTTTATTTCATATTGGACTTGTTACAAAATTTGTAAATGGGAGCTCCACGAATATTATACTTTATATGCAACAATACAACATTGTATGCCATTGACACAGGCCACAGTTGCTAGTTATAGTATACTTTTACATTGGTCTACTTTCTTCAAACACTAGTGCAGTTTCAACTGATTCGACCGCAATTTGACCGAAATTCTTCGAACACTCATCCGCGATTATTGTTTTCTTAGAAACATGAAACACTAACATAACCGCTAGTTATTGTAAATTTTTACTTCAATTAATTTCCTAAAAATACAGACGCAGTCAACATAAGTATAACCGCTAGTTATCGTACATTTTCATTCCAAGCGCTTTCTTAAAAAAAAAACTGACGCAGTCCACACTTCAATTTCTTTGTTATAAATACTGACGCACACCACCCTACACAAACTGAGTATTATGACTGAATTACCTGATTTGAAATATTGACGCATTTACAAGACGTCTTTCCACACAATGGTTGCGTGACATACACTGTTGTATTGCGTGACTTAAGAATAAGATTCTATATGAAGCTCATCTAAAATATATTAAAATAGCAATAGCCTAAGAGCCTCGATTGTCCAGATCTTTCACTTTGTAAATACGTACAAGCCAGTGTTCAGTGGTGTAGGCTTCTTCAAGAACGTCCAATTCAAATTCCTTCACAAAACAAAAGCAAATTCGATGATTAATATATGAATTGCTTGTTTGACACACCACAAAGATGTGGGTCAAACACTTCGATGTGCACGACCAGGCAGTTTGAATACACATCATGGAAAGAACAATTAAAAGTGTGGATTATTTTCAGCTGACGAGAGTTTGTAATATTAGAAATAAAAAGCAATTTTGAATTTGATATAAAATGAGTATTTCATTATCATTAATACATGTAAATAATAGTATTTATGTTATGATAAAAAGTAACTTTATTATCTATTGTGATGTAAAACGGTTTTTGAGTCAACAGTTCTGTTGAGTGAGAGGGAAGGGAGCCAAATGAGAAAGGAGCAAACTTGAAATAGTGCGAAGAAGAAATGGAAAAGAGAAAGTACGTCCACAAAGAATGAGGGGGTGGGTAAAGAGGAAGGGAGGGAAGAAAGAAAGTTGGGTAGAAATGGAGGGTAGGAGAAAAGAAGGAAAGAAGGAAGTGAATTGAGGTGGAATAAAGGATAGGAAGAAGTAAAGAGAAAGGAAGGATCGACGGTTGTTGCTGTACCTTGTTGCCGATTTCAGCATTTCGTACACGATCATAACCAGTTGGTTTGCCTGTAAAAAAAAAAACAACGAAAACAATGAACATAATTACAATAATGAGGATGGACAAGTTTGCCAGAAAACTCGGCAAATAAAACTAGTATGAGTGGGAAACGGCACCGAATCGTATCGAACAGCACTTTTTTCGGAAAAAATGAATTTTCTGCCATATCGTAGCGATATGGTAACCGTACCGTTTCCCACTCATGCGAAAACGACTCCATGCTATTTGCTTGTGAGAAATAAACTTTACCTTGTTCAGTGTACACGGATCCAAAGCGATAGTAGCACATCTTGTACATCAGACAGTTAAGAAGAGTTGGTGATCCTTCCTTGTCAACACGGAACTCTCCAGCTGGTGTATAGTAGTCATGTTCTTTGATGTGCTTGCCTTTCTCTGTACTACCACCGATACGAACCATCCATAAGAACTTGTTGATGTCTAGAAATGAACATACTGGAGTTAGAAGCTACCGGATACTCAGGCTATGGATTTATTGTTGTTGTAGTTGTTGTTGTTGCTACTGTTGTTATCATCGATGTCATTGTTGTTGTTCTTGTTGTTTTTGATGTTGTTGTTATTGATGTTGTTGTTGCTGTTGTTGATGCCGCTGTTGTTGTTGTTGCTGTTGTTGATGCTGTTGTTGTTGTTGTTGTTGATGCTGTTGATGGTGTTGTTGTTGTTATTGATGTTGTTGTTATTGTTGCTGTTGTTGATGCTGTTGTTGTTGTTGTTGTTGTTGTTGATGCTGTTGATGCTGTTGTTGTTGTTATTGATGTTGTTGTTATTGTTGCTGTTGTTGATGCTGTTGTTGTTGTTGTGGTTGTTGATGTTGATATTGTTGTTGTTGGCAGTGGTGGAGGTGGTGGGGGAACAAAGGTGGAATTTATGATGACAACGATGATGAAATGATAAATACCTGTAATGGTCACTGGTGATAATGATGGCAGTCATATTGATGAGGATTGTGGTGATAGTGCTGTTGATAATAGTTTTAGAGATGATGATAATGATGATGTTGACAATGATTGTAGCAATGTGACAGGCTGCTTACCATCTGAGGCGTAACCAGTCAATCCACCAAAGATAACCAGCACATAGTCCACATCAAGCTCTCTCATGATCTCGTACGACTTGTCTTCTGGTGAGGCCATTGCCTAAACAATGACAACACACAATAAATAACATTAAACAACAATAACAACACACGATAAATAAACATTAAACAACAATAACAATACACAATAAATAAACATTTTCCCTACAACATTTCAGCAAAAAAAATAATAATAACCTGACCACAGGGTTTCAGATTTCCATTATGCAAGTAAGGGTTTTTTTATTTAATATTAGCACATATGGGGGGGGGGAGGGGTTGGTAGTATTGTGGGGGTCAAGTTTTTTTTAGAACTCTGGTAGAGGATTTTCACAATATTGAAAGTGTTCTGAAGTAGGGTTAGAAATTTGTGTGAATCATCATAGGGGGGGTTGTGATATCATTATTGGGGGGGGGGGGGGTGGATAATGTATGCAGACTACTACATGAAATTCTACCAGACCACCCCCATGTGCTAATAAATGAAAGCCCCCCTGACACACACACAAAAACCACTTGGAGTTACCATGTTACCTACCTGTCCCACTCGTGATATATGAGTGTTATTCCAAGTGTTGTTATCCACCAGGATTGTCCGGTTCGCCATTGCTGTTATTTGATAACCATAATCCCACCAGGACATTACTTTTGCATCCTACAAGTACACATGCACAATTATTCCAGGGGCCGGTTGATCAAAGCTTGATTAGTGCTAATCCAGAGTTAACTCTATAGACCCCTTGCAGTTCGTTGGAATGCAGCTCAACCTGGAGGAGTAAACAATGGATTTCAGCTCTCAAGAGAGCAAAATCTTTTGTTTTGTCCTCCAGATGGGGCTGCATTGACGTCACATGCAAGGGATGCAAGGGTTTTTTTTAAGAGTTAACACAGGTTTAGTGGTAATCGAGCTTTGAACAACCCAGCCCAGAAGTTTACTTGTCAATTTTACTGTTGTTTCACATGATTACATTTTCAATTCTCAACTGGTGAAGGTTGTAATGGAGACTGAAAACCTTCATTATGTCAGATACAAACACATGTTTATTTAGTATGTAATCACATCTTAACATGGTTAGAATTTGATGTTTTTTGGATAAGGCATTAAACCAGAGGCCCCGTCGCTCAAACCTTAACAAACATTGTACAGGAGGGAAGAAGAGTCAGATGAATAATACATGAGTAAACTAAGAACGAGATAAGATAACGATGTGCACACTAGGATGCAACAACTAAAAAAGCTAGAGTAGGCCATGGAGCAGCCGGTATGTGTGGATTGGCTTACAATAACACTACAGGGCCCACAGTAAATGGTGAAATCTGTTGTGGTGTCCCTGCCTTCCTATGAAGGAAAATCTAATAAAATGAAATAAAGGAAAAGAAAAATCTGAACTGAAACATTTTGTTCAAGCAAGTTTCAATAACTTACCTCAGGAGTGTTTTGTCGTAGCCAATAATAAGCCTCACGGAAGTCGTCAAAGATAACCCTAGACCCGTCATGTTGTTTAGCTGATAGTACGATTGACGGCGATGAGTAGGCCTCAGAGGTCACCCACGTGCAGTGGAAAGTGTATGTTATCAGGAATAATGTCATTAATCCAATGACTACAGTTGCTACTTCATTCTTGATAGGATAGGATGGGTCGGCTTTCTTGGCCACTTTGCCTGATGATTTGTGCTTTGGATTATCAAGATTCTAGGAAAAGAGAAAAATGAGATGATTTCACTGTGAAAACTAATTCAATATGCCAAATCTGGTGGATGAACACAGCAACAAGGCTAGTTAGTTGTCTAAGTAAATAGTATGTCTTGGGGCTTTGTTGTTTTTGAAAAATGGTACAGAACTCATTGAAACCACTCTATTTGAGGTTTAATTACATGTACAATATAAGGATCAACACAAAACACTGTCGATGTGACTAGCCTCGTTTCCATGATCTCTCCCCAGTACGTATTAAACCATTTGTCTGCCATATTCTGATTCAGTGTATGACATCAGCATATTTACAGTAGCTAATATTGATTCATCAAGTTAACTAAGCAAACAAATTGTTGTGCTAATGTGCCAACCAGAACCTCAATAGTCTTTAAGAAGCTCTGTTGAAATAAAGGCCATCCATTGTATTGTACGGTTGACACATTAATGCCACAAACAGATGCTAAAATAAGAGAAAATGCATAGTGACATTTTTCAATTCAACTGTTTATATCTCAGTCAATATTCACTTGATTTTCATAAAATTTTCACCATAATTTATATTTTCACAAAAACTCTCTGAAAACGTCATCAAAAACTCAAAACTTTTGAAAAAGCCTTTATGTGATGTCATCATTTTTTTTGGCACATTACCTTCATGTAAGTAGTTAATATAGTAGACACGCTAATACCAGATAGAATACAAGAAACTGGAGCAAGAACTAACATAAGACGGACCATAACACCCTAGGAGAAAAGATTTATCAATTCTTATTAGACATCCTTTAAGAAGTGGATCTACTCAATTGTTTGGTGAGTCATCCCACATACTTTTTAGGCAATTATGATAGATATTCATATTTTGACAATTGGTCATTTGTTGCCTGCATAGCATCATTTGAGCCATTGAATATTGGAACAATTGAATATATTTTCTATAGTCTTAATTATTATTATTTGAGACCGAGCAGAGCAAGGGTGCAAATAATGCTACAAGGGACACAAATACACAATATACACAACAAAAGTCATGTTATTATCATTATCATCAACGTCCTAAATGAAAATTCATAAATTTTAAAATCGCTGTAAAATATTTAGATTCAATTGGCAGCGGGTCAATACAATACCATTATTACTCACTGCCCATGTGTTTTCACAAGGGCAGTTTGTAAATTTGGCCTTGTGTATTGATGATAATAGCAAATACTCACAGCAAAGTAGATGCTTGTAATACCATACATTACAATGAAGATGTTAGCATCAGTCAGCTTGGAGAAACAGTAGTACAGACCAACAGGAAACATAAATACCAGCATTTGAAGATCAAAATAGAACGATGACCATGTAGTAGGCTGATGCTCAGAAACAGACGCAATGATGGGAATATTGTTCTTGGCATAAGAGGGATCCAGTAGTGAGTAGAAACGTCCCGTCCATGGTGAGATTTTACCAGTAGCAGTGAGAACGCCACCAACAATGGAGACAGCAATGAAAGCAGTGCCAACGACTACTTTGAACAAGAACTGGAACTGTTCTCGCTGCATACGAGCACGTACATAGTCTACAAAGGCATGGATTTGACAAAGGCCAAATACACCAAATGCCTGTAAGGAGAAATGCAAGCTTAATTTTCTTATTTTGTCTTTTTATCTATGTCATTCTTTGTTTGTGCTTTTGGATATGGGGCCCCTAGATGAGCTATGCTCTTCTTATATAAGTTTGCATTAAGTCTTTATAGCTTGTAAACTTATGAAGATACAGATTTTTAAAGTCAACTAATCTTGCATTTTAATTTAGCATAACAAGAGTCAATTGGAACTAATAAAAGACAGCCTTTCCTTGCCATTTTGATGATGGCATCAAAACGTTTTTTTTTATAAGCCATCATTAGAATTGTTATTGTTATTTTTTAATAGTTTTTGGAATATATATGAAGTAACTTACTGCCATATGTTCGCTGGACTGGACAGGTTGGAATCCAACAAATGAGATCTGCATGGACAGAATGGTACCAAGACAGTAGAACTATGAACAAACAAGGACAAAACATTAATAACTCTTGACAAACAACTTTAACATATTAAATACTGTACTGTGCCAAGACAGTAGAACTATAAACAAACAAGAACAAAACATTAATAACTCTTGACAAAAAACTTTAAAAAAAAAATACTGTACAGTGCCAGGACAGACCGAGGCACACTTTAAATGGTCTTAACAAATTCATTAATCATTCATGAAACTAAAACAATACAAAATCAAGGCACTTGTAAATCCTTATACAGAATTTGTCCTGATTTGCGCTAGGTTTAGCTTGAAATATCTCGGCCAAATTATATGTAATTTCAAAATCTTAAATCTAAAATAGTAGCATTAATCTAGACATTTAATAATTAACATACAATATTTGTGTCTAATCTGTATGAGATTTAAAACTGCTCACTGTGTTAAATCCTCATACAGTTCTCCCACTCATATAGGGAAGGTCTATTATAGGTCTAAATTCCAATAAAAAATTTCCTAATTTTTCAATGATTTGAACCATCAACTTACTGCAGAATAAGCCACATAGATCCTGTGCGAGAACCGTCCTGTCACCATGAGAACAAGGACATGTAGTGGAATCAAGTTGATCAAGAAAACATATCCTCCCCAAGATGACACCTACAAAAAAACAACAGATTATGTCTACACATGTCAAACTATAAAGACTGTACAGCATTGACTCAGTGATTGCTTGTATGACTGGTGGATAGATTGACCAACTGAGTTACTGGCAGATTGATTGATTGATTGATTGACTGACTCATTGATTGATTGATTGATTGATGGACTGATTGATGGACTGACTGATTGTAATGATTGATTTTGACGGATTGGTTGATAGATTGATTGATTGCATTGATTGATTCATTGACTGATTGATTGCATTGATTGATTCATTGACTGATTGATTGATTGATTGATTTTGATTGACTGATCGATTGATAGACTGATTGATTGATTGATTGATAGATTGATAAATTATTGATTGATTGATTGATTGATAGACTGATTGATTGATTGATTGATTGACTGACTGATTGATTGATTGATTGATAGTTCATACCATGTAGAAGTAAGCCAGAGCACACATGGTGGCCCAGAATAGAGACCCAGTCTTGACAGACTTGACCCACAATGCATACGTCAACAACATACAGAAAATAGCAATGCCTTCGTTATCATAGGAACCAGCAACAGAACGAGAAATGTAACCTAAATAATGACCAAATTTTATATTTTAATTTTTTTTCCAAACAATAACTGGGGGACATAAAAGAATGACTGAGGACACAGGTCACAACCATCATAATCATAATGATTTATGATAAGCAATGGATAACTTTTATTCATTGGATAACTTTATCCATGCTTCATGCATCCAACACAATCAAAAAAACTTTATTTATCCACAGATAAAAATCTCAGTGCAACTGTTTTTCAGATATGCCTTGCTAAAAGTACAATCTACTCAAGGGGCATATGTCTCTGTCCAGTGAAGTTATTATTGTCGTTCTTTTGAGAATGACAGGAGACAGTATGACCGAGTGATCAGAGCATTGGTCTCTCAATCCAGCGGTCCTAGGTTTGATTCCTGCTCTGGCCACAGAAATTGTATTTGCCTGGGTGAAGCTTTGTATATAGCCAACTTGTTTGTCTCCTAGCCAGTTGGTATTCTTAACAATTATATATATGTATACCAACACTGAAAAACCCTGTCAAGGGATGTGTTGCATACATTATTATTTTAATTATTCTTATTTAAGGATTGATTTAATTTACCTGGCACAATGGCAATCATTGAGGCAGCAACCAAACCAGCACTGGCATCCTGCAAAAATACAACATTTGAATCAGAAAATCTTGTGATTTTTTACAATCATACAAATGCAATAATTCAAGAATTCGATCACAACTACATTTTGATGATACACATTAACAAACTGAAAAACAAAGACTTTTGGTTGTCAAATCAACTATTTTAGACAAAGTGAATCTAAGAGAACACATTCCAATTTTCCTAATTCACTATGACCTATATCACTGCTTTTTTTACGTGGGGGATAGAATCTCTAAATCCAATAAAAATTTAAACAAAATTTTCTACTTGCAAAAACAATTTAAACTACAGAACGGACTTATATAATATCTGTCGATTTGTGCTAAATCATATTTCAGGGTATTTGGGGTCCATTCTACTTGAGTTGATTTGACCCTGTAGGATGACCATATTGCATTTAACCAATAGATTGTTGAAGATTGTTTTGATGTGACATCATAGTGAATTAGTGAAGACATTTTGAAC
Organism: Diadumene lineata; assembly: GCA_918843875.1. Classification (NCBI taxonomy): domain Eukaryota; kingdom Metazoa; phylum Cnidaria; class Anthozoa; order Actiniaria; family Diadumenidae; genus Diadumene; species Diadumene lineata. Next base: position 12,882,704 of record OU974076.1, read on the forward strand.
TAAAAGAGATTGTTTTCAAATCATTATTGTATGGATATATAACCTTGAGTTCCTTTGTGAAATAGAAGGTAACCAAGGTTGTCAAAGATGAGAACAGAGGAGCCAGGAATACACACACGTTACGGATGTTGATAGTAATGTGGAAGAAGTTCATCACGTGGTAGATGACTGCAGACGTCACCATCAAACCTATCAATAAAACAAATAATAAACTTTTGATTCACAAATTCATAATGTGCATTAGTCACAACAATCACTATTAACAATAAACAAAATCAAAAGTAAATATTCTACACAGCAGAAGCAATGCATCATGTTTTCCTCTGTCTTTTTTTTTGTATGTGTTTTTTATGTGGCATATTGCATGTTTTAATCAGAATATCACACTAGGAAAACTGTTGTTGATTGATTGGTTCTTAATACATGTACATCCCAGTGGGTAATCAATTATAATCATTATCCTTATCATAACCATCATCATTGTCATCATCATAGCCAACACCATCAATATCACCATGATCATCATTGTCATCTTCATCAACATTACCATTATCATCAACACTATCAATATCAGCATCATCACCATCATCATCATAGTCAACACCATCAATATCATCATTGTCATCATCATCAATATGACCATCATCATCACAGCCATCATCAGTATAACCATCATCATCATTTTCATCATTAACATACCTTAATCATAATACTCTCATCACCATCAATATCATCATCATCAACATCAACATTATCATCAACATCAACATCACTTTCAAAATGGCCAATAACATTATCATCACTAGTCTTACCAGGATAAATGGTTCCGCCAATAATACGTCCTAGAGGATACCATGCTCTGTCATCAAACCAGTTGTGGAAATCATAAAAGCCTTCTTCAACCAGAAACCTTGTAGTGCGGTAATTAAAATAACTGAAAGCACAAAATCACAGGCATATTAGAAATAGAATTCACATTACTACAATAAAAATTGTTCATCAGGCTTTGATGTTTGTTTGTATGTTTGTTTATAGCGATACTTCATGTTTACTAACAAACAAATTGTTATGCTAATGTACCAACCAGAACAACAAGCTCTATTGAAATAATGGCCAATCACTGTCTGGTTGGCACATGAATAACAAAGGTTTACGTCACTATAAATATCACTGAAATATCACTATAAATTACATCAAACATGGTTTTCAACCAATTGTAGCAAGTGTACTATCTTGGTGATTTTATAATTAGCTTCTGGTACCATTATAACATTATCTTTTATATAAAATATTCAATTTTGTCCTCCAGTGAGCCAAACCCCATCAAAAAATTTAGTCCAATCCCCTCTGATGAGAGGTAAAAACAGTTGGATTACAACAAAACTAAATCATGAATTTTCCCATATTCACATATTTACTCAGCTGAATGAGGCATATGTATAAAAGAAATCATTGTTATTAAAAGGACTTCAATGTTTTACTCACTTCATTTTAGTTACTACATATAATCAAAATCCCTATTGTTTCATAATACATTGTTTGTGTGTGATCTCAAAATCATGAAAAATGTACAGAATGTAGATTTGAAACAATAACTTCATTTCGAATTTCACAAGAATACAGCAAAAACCGTTTGAGCGTTTGCATGAAATGTAAACATTTGGAACATTTGTTTCAAGGACGTTTTTTTTTTACTCAATTAAATGTCGTGTTTCCAAGGAGATCAGACATTGTTTTACTCATAAACCAATGAGAAGTCTCTTGTGATGGCTCCACCCCTAGAAACATTTGACATCTCACATAACAACGCAAGATTTAAATTGTCTAAAGAAACCATCAAAATGTACTCATTAAACGATCAAACGGTTTTTGCTGTAACATGGGGAAGTTTGAAAAATAAACAGCTATTAAAAATTCTCAACAATATAGTTGATTTCAAACAAGAAAAAAAAAAATTTTTACACCAATATTTTACTATCCCAAAGGGACGGCAATTGCAGCAAAAAGGCTTGAATACTTCATTATAATTTACTTTTCACATTTTATAAATCCTACAACCTTAAAATATGGAAATTAGGATCTTTATCATTTGAATAGCCGTTGATTGTTTCTAAGTAGTCACATATTCTCCATTGTTTTAAAATCCTCAAATAACAACAACCATTTTAAAACAAAACAGAAGCACTTTTTGCACGTGAAAGTATTAAAATAACTAACAAAATCAATCATTAAGCTTAGTTAGTATATATATACTTACGGATCAAATTCGTGGATAACGCTCTCAAATCGAAGCACAGAAAATAACCTTGTCGAAAAAGCTGGAAAATGAAAGTCAAAATAAAGTCAATTTAATAAAAACAAACTAGTAAAATGATACTTTAAATTGAATACCGATTCAAGCTAATTTCTACCTGGTTGCACTTAGGATATTTATCAATTTAAAAACCACAACCAACGTTTTCTAAAAAAAATTGTAAGCTCAATGGAAAACTACTTCGCATGCACTTCGATTTCTCAAAATTGTGCATTAAACTTATCTAGCGTAATAAAAACGCAACAATTACACGACAGCATAAAAAAACAATTTTGAATATATCTTACAATATAATGAGACACTTATATAGTATTTCAACGAAGAAGATCGAGACGTATAGTTGTAAAACTTGAAGTTAAAGTTATTCGAGTGAACTCAATTCAATTTCCACGAACTTTCATATATAAAACTTTTAGCTAAAATGCAAGAAAAATTTGATCTAAATGCATGAAAATATAAAATAAAATACAAGACACTGTGAAGATAAATTCGATAAGATAAGAAAGGAAGGAAGTTGCATAAATACTTACACAACACAGCAGCAATCGAGAGCACTAAAAGTTTAAGCAACGTGTCCTGCTTTTCATGCGAAAGTTTCGGGAGAAACGCCGGCAAAGCAAATACACTGCTTTCTTCCATGTTCACAAATGCAGCTTCCCCTTAGAGATTATTAGGGAGAGAGAAAAGTAGAAATTTCAAAGGAAAGTTTTAGTTGAGGGAAAGCTAATGGAGAGAAGCCACGTTGATGTAGAACTGGACCTTTGTTCTGGATACAAGATGGCGGAGAGGAAGTGACGTAGGTCACGTGGATCTTCATGGTGCGAGGGACTGGAAACGAATACTCGACATTTTCCAAAGGATGACCAAAAGATAGTATTTTTCTTCTTTTTTATTTCCACAATTTTTCTTATTCTATTTTTCTGTTATTCGTTCGTTTATTTGTTGTTGTTTTTTTTTGCTTATTCGTTTTAACAGTTTGTTCAGCATTCATTCGTAGTTTATTCATTCAGATTCGTTTGTTCATTTGCATGTTTGTTCGTCAGAAAGTCTATCCGACCCGTTCCTTACGCCTTCGTTTTGTCCATTACACTTTTTTGGCTCATTCGCTCATTTATTCGTTCCATTTCAAACCATTTCATCCTTGAGACCGAATCACTTGATACTGTACCGAGGGGGACATTGGGGTTTGCGGTGTTGCGGTGTTGTCCTTATTTTAGTGCGGTGTTACGGTGAACGAGGCTGAAAAATTGCGGTATTGCGGTGATGCAAAACCTCGCGATGTGCGATATTTAAGTTAATTTACGTGCGGTGTACGGTGAAATAAAAACCTTTTTTCGGAGTTGCGATTTTAATCCAACGAAAATGATTTTTTACACGTGACTCATGAAAAAATGCGGTGACGATGTTTTGTTGAATTTTTTGCGGTTTTGCGGTATTCACCATCGATTTTTTGCGGTGTTGCGGTGTTCGATACTCCCCAATGTCCCCCTCTGTACCCTGCGAGCAGAGTCTACTTTTACCTTCCCCCGAGAGAGAGAAAGGAAAGTTCCTTTCTCTCTCTCGGGGGAAGGTAAAAGTAGACTCTGCTCGCAGGGTATTGATACTGCGCCGAAAGAGACTTTCAGTTACTGATACCGTTTTTTTATTTTATTTTTATAACTTCACTGATTTCGGCTTGATTTTTTTCGTTTAACAAGTACTGGTTGATCGATCGAGTCGGATCACGGTTTTAATTCCAACACTCGGGAACCAATAAGAAAAATGCATTTACCGAGCAAAACTAACAAATTTGTCGCAAATAGTCACGTAAGCCATCCTGCAAACCGCACGTAGAATTCGTACACACGTTTGTTTCTATAGCAACACTAAAACGTACAATTGTTGGCTTTGGGCCTCCTTAACTTCTTCTAAAACTTTTGTTTAAATCAAACTTTTTAATATGTTTATACGATTGTTTACTTCTAATCTTAGTTTGATAGCGCAGTGTGAGTGAAAGTTCGATCGTGACTTAAATTGTCAATGAAGCGATAAATCACCTCGTAATTATGTTGCTCAAAGCAATGAATACAACAAAAATTAGCATACATGAAATGCAAACATTCATTGTTTGTTTTTCAATAGTTCATTGATCATTGTGCGAGTAATGAGTATTAAACTCAAGTTCGCGCGAACCGAAAGACGGATTTTTTTATTTTTTTATTTTTTTTTTTTTTGAGTATCAGAAGATCACGCCGTTTGGATGAGACTGACAGGCTCAAATGTCACGACCACACAGATCACACTACTATATCACAACTGACTACATCGCTCTTCAACAAGCAAATTCTCCACTTCTGAATTACGCAAATGGACCAAATTCGGTCAAATTGATGTTTGTATAATCTATGTGGCGTGAGTTCGAGCCAAACATTACAAACCATGTCAAAATTGTCCTTTTTGAAGAGTAGAAAGCTCAAGGATTCTGTTCCAAGTTTGAAGTGTAATGACAAGAAGAGATGGTCCAGCGAGACGGACTTAGAAAAACTTCCACCGCTATCGCCAGTGATGCCGATAAGCCCACGTCTTTCAAGTAAAGGAATGCATAAACATCGGCCGCCAACTCCAAGCCCGAATCGTAGCCTCAACAACGACATTTCAAGGTTAATACCGCTTTCGCCTTCAAATTCATCTCAAAGACTTTCACTGAATTTGGACTTGATAACGCTGAAAGAAGAGATACTTGCTTTTGAAGGAAGACAAGGTCAAGAAAGAGTATATCCGAATAACTCGATCTCTGACAGTCCAAGACTTCGAGTGCGGAGTCTTCCTTCAAGTCCGAGGACGTCGAGGCATCGTTTTAGACGTCCAAATAGTGAATCCGATAATGGGCTGAAGGACGACAGAATTGTAGAGTGGATTCAAAATGTGCAGAAATGTGATAATATGGATGAAAATGACGATGTTTTGGATGGTACGATTAGCGATTTCAGCGAGTTTGACCTCAGCGGAAGCCCCGTTCTACCGCCAATACAAGAGCACACAACCCCAAACTCACATACTAACTCAACGTGAAATTGGAACAAGTTGCAGTTTGAGAGAAAAGTGGAGAAAAGTCTATGAAATATCGTTATTTAAAGAACGAAATAAAATTCCCTACAATTACCTAAAGTGAAAATTTAAGAAAAGTAGCAACTAGTGGTGTGACTTGCGTCAGTGTTTCTAGGGAAACTAGATAATCATGTACGACTTGTACTTTGGCTGCTTTGACGTTTCCTTAGAAAACAATTCTAGCAAATAGAGCACGGACTGAAATATTCTACGAACCAGAAGAGTAAACTGCGTCAGTGTTTCTATGAAAGTTTTATTGGGCGGATAAAAATGAGGATGTGGTTTTGAACTTTTGCTATTTTTCTTACAGTACAACGACATCGGGTATTGAAAGTTAATGATGTCATTGAGAGAGCATTTTGCGTTATAAATATTATCTAGAAGTATATAAGTTATCAACTTCGGTATTCTCTTGACGAAAATTCATTACAACAGTTTGTGAATTTATATTTTATTACTATTTGATGAATTTGTTCAGATAACGAAGAGGGATGAAAGTGTTTCCTCTGAGATGACAAGGTCGAATGTCGTCTGAAGTGGAAACTTGAGAAAACTTTTGACTGAGTAATTATGACAAAATTGCTTAATCCTTTTGTTTCGAAAATATCGTTATTGTTCGATTCAAAAGGATGCATCTAAAAGCAATGTGGTTTGTTAAAAAAAAGTATTACACAGAGCAGGTTTCTGTTTAATATTTAGCTGAATCAACGAATTGTCGCTATTTTTCGATGAAAAAAAAAAAAAAAAAAAAAATAGAATTAAAGCCTAAATATCTAGATTACTGAATTTTTTGATTTGTCTCTCTCCATGATCGTTAAATGTCAACACCAATTTTAAATGTTTACATAATAAATTATTTACTTTTTAACACTTTTGTAACTGACTGATCGACGCCAATTTCAATAAAATGAGTAGCATTTGTGTTCTTCTCAGCTCTCATCTTTTTATTCTCGTGGATTACAAAATCTAGTTATGGCGTCATTTTACTACTGCTACCAGCATTTTTTGCGAATTCTAGTCATATTCAAATTCTTTAACCCCCTTGGAGATTTAAAGAACAATAAAGCAAAGCATTCTGGTAGTTGTAGTATATGACGCCATAATGCTATGTCCATATAATGCTATGTCCATATTAGATGTAGGCCTTCCTTGACTTTAGAGGCCTAAATCTAAATGTGAACATATCCTTTTTATAGATTTCAATAAATGTACGTTTAAACATTTCGTTTTTTAATGTTTGTATTAAGAAATACATCAAAGACCTACACGTGCATTTATAGTAAGTAAAGATCAAGCAGAAAGGCGGAAAACAAACAAAACCATTTCCTTCCTGTAGTGGTCTGGTTCATTGACTAGTAATTATAAGCATCTGCTTGTTAATGCTTCAAGGGTGACTGGGGTGACGTGTCCCCCCCCCCCCCCCCTCCCTAAAAAATGTACTGATTTTTCTACTTATTTTATAATTTAAAAGCAACTTTCATTTTCATTTACTGAAATAAAATGATTAATATCAACCGAATACATGTTTTATTCTCATAAATGAACTGCAATGAATGACCGCACTAGAATACGCTACTGAGAATCCAAAAAAGCACATAACGAATATAGTTGGAAATAAAACTCCCATTCGTCCCCCTCCGTAAAAAAATCCTGGATCCCGCCACTGCATACAAGTAACCATAACATAACAGTATCCACACAAATAAACTACTGCACAAACGGAATTTGCAATACATATGGAAATAAACAAAGCAATGAATAATAAAGATACATAATACACACATATAGCTGAAGCGTCGCATGGTGGCTTTGCACCACTTACGTATAGGCCGAAGATTTCGACAACAGCCGCGCTATGGCAGACCGAGGTAACAAGGTTAACCCAGCGAACCATGTCAGTGAGGGAGAAATAAGCCGGCCCCTAGACCATAAACGGCAAATTCCACGCCCCGCTTCACTGCGATCCACCAACTGTTAACGCATTAACACCGATTTTATACCTCGCTAAATACTTCTAGGGCTAGTCCATGCTGGATAATAAATTTGCAAGGTATTCTTCTCAAAGAAGTCGGACGACCTACAGACTATTCAATCATCAATGTGGGACAAACTTACACGTATGACATGCAAGGTCATTTTATCATCACTCGTTCATGTAATGATGTCATGCATATCGTTGTCCCACATTGATTGTCAACGGTTAGCCTAACATATAGGTGTCTACCGGCCAACATTGGTATTATAATTTCCTTTCATGTAGTAGGTGTGTATATTCGTAACATATTGGCGAAAGAATTAAAATATAGATTTAAATGTACTGGTCTCAGCGATTTATAAGACTTCAAAGTTTTTCGTGTTTAATTTCTTTCTTTGAATTAAAAATATTTCAGAAAGAATATCGACATAGTTGTTCCTAAAATATACTTTGCAACAAATGAAAAACTGAAAACTATTTCTCTATTAATTTTATTATTGTTTCAATAATTCATTTCACTTATGGAGAATTAGTAATAAGACGAAGAATATAAACATGCAAAAATATCAAGCAATAAAGAAGAACAAAAAATTGGGCCATGCCTCCAGACACATATAGAGCTGAAGCGTCGCATGGCGGCTTTGCAGCACTTACGTATAGGCCGAAGATTTCGACAACAGCCGCGCTATCCTTAATGGCAGACCGAGCTAACAAGGCTAACCCAGCGAACCAGGTCAGTGAGGGAGAAATAAGCCGGCCCCTAGACCATAAACGGCAAATTCCACGCCCCGCTTCACTGCGATCCACCGACTATTAACGCATTAACACCGCTTTTATACCTCTAAATGTTTTATGACTAGTCCATGTGGGATAATGATAGAATGGTTTGCATTGCCTAACTGGTAATGAGAGCGACACACATGCGCAATGAGAATCGAAGAAAACACACAAAATACAGTCCATCAGGGGCGGATCCAGGAAGGGGGACTTGGGTGACTTGTCCCCCTCACCCCCAACAAAAAAAATGTACTGATTTTTTTTACTTATTTCATAATTTAAAAGCAATTGTGTATTATTTTATTTACTGAAATAAAATAATTAATATCAACCGAATACATTTTTATACTCATAAATGTACTGCAATTAATGACGCACTAGAATACGCCAAAAAAGTGTATAACGAAATAAAATATTTGCAAAATTCCCATTGGTCCCCCTCATAAAAATCCTGGATCCGACACTGTGCTTATGACCATCTTTAGCATGATCAAGAGAGAGACCACCACGAGTTCTGTGTGTTTTTTTTCTTTTGTTGTTGTTGTTGTTTTTTTTTTATTTGTTTTTTTTTTTTTCAGAACAAGTGAGCAATGAGCCAGTTTTGTTCAAAACATATGTACCTAAAGTCCACAACTATTGCTTAAAATTCAATAATCAATCCCACTTCTGACACTATGTAATATTCACATACTCGATGTAAGATTCAACTGTCTTTATTGGACTAAACCACTATATATTGCTATATACAGATTATAAGGATTGCGTTACCGTAACGCAATATGCATGAATCACTAATCATGACAAGTCAAGTCAACTAGTCAAGCCAACTAGCTTTATGGCAATAGACGATTTGCATTATGACGTCATTTTACTACAACTACCAGCATTGTTTGCGAATTTAAATTTTAAATCCCTGTGGGGATAAATAACACAATTTGCAATAATGACGATACAGAAGAAAGACGGCAAAGCACTCTGGTAGTGGTAGTATTCTACGTCATTATGCAACTTGCCCAGGACGGAGGCACACGGCATTTCATAGCCTGCGTTTAAGACCTTCTCTTCCCCAAGAGCCTCATACTCGGGTAAACCATTTCACAAATATAGCAACAACACAACTATTTTATGTCTAAATACAGTCAATATGTCGCCTGATGGACATCCGGTTATATAGCTATTTAAAAAAACGCTGTCATCACCAAAAGGCAATAGGTCATTCCAAGACCACCAGGAATGATGGGCAAAAATTATCACAGAACATCTTTGATAAGAAATTTCACAGAAAGCAAACCGAGTCATAACAAAATGTCGTGGATTTCTTGTCAACTGGTGCAATAATTATGACAGTAATATTTATACCCATAGTTCCTAGCAGTCTTGGAATGACCTATTATTGCCTTTTGGTGATGACAACGTTATCTAAGATAGAGATATATCTACAAAGAAAGGTATGGAACAAACTCTCCCTATTGTGAACTCTCTGTATTATGGACACCTGAGCAATTAATCCCGAGGGTGTTCAAAAGCTGAATCGGTCTAGAGCGCAAACAATAAATCCGTGAAACACGAAGATTGGTTAATACCTATCATTGTGTTTCACAGATACTCGTGAACTTGTGCTGCTCATTTTCGTTATTCTGAAAACTTGAGCGCAAAAAAATAATTCCGGGTGAAATTAAATATCATTTCTTTGCTCGGACGTCTGGCGATTATTTTACCGTTTACGGTGTTTTTGTTTTTTATACTTTCGACTAGATTCTTATGCGTTATATATGCATGATTTCTTTGCTCGGACGTCTGGCGATTGTTGTTACTGTTTACCGCGTGTTTTTTAATCAATATCGGAAAACATTATTTTCGTGATTCGAGAAAAACTTTTCTTGGTCTTCGTGCTTCGTGAGACGTATCCAACTCCCCCCTCCTCCCCTGGACACCCTTGTTTTTCAAACGTTATTTACAAACTTTGAAAAAAAAACAGGGATTAAGTAAAATTTAATTCGCTTTGTAACCCCTCTGTTACAGCGTGACACAAAAATCTCTAACCACCTAGAATTTATGAGCATACTTTTATGTGAAATCAAGCAACAATAGCGACTGAATGAATTGTACACGTAGCCGTATGCGCCTCATTAGCCTCTTCTGCAGGCATCGCTGTTATATCCAAGGGCTTCCTTTGCCGTAGCAAAGGGAGCCCAAAGGAGGATTTTTCAAAGGAGGTAAAGAGTTGGCTGCGGAGGAGGCTAGCGCCTCATATATTTTAGCGTCTACCTGCAACAAAAATCGCTGCAAACATGTTTAACGGCATTCGAAATAGAGCCAACCGGCATTCAGAAAAACGATTGAGCCTCCTTGATCGGGTCAGTTTTTGTCACATCTTCTTCAGTCATCGAGAGTGATTGGAGTTCCTGGTTTTCCAAGAGTTCCTCCATTTTCAAACACAAGTCATTGAAGCTTGGTCGCTTTAGTGGGGAACTGTTCCAGCAGCACAGCATGATCTCATAGCTACGATAGAAATATAAATAGGTGAATAGATAATACTGAACCTTTACTGCACTCGGAGGAGGTCTGAGATAAACGCGAATGTTTGTTTTACAGTGAGGGCACTCGAACTATGAACACTTGTCTTTATTTAGCCTTTTATACTGCTACGAGCTTTCTACTGCCTCAAACTTTCTACAAAAGTAAGATTGAACTCAAATGCACTGAGTTATCAAAATGAAAATGTTTTCAAATAGATGTACTCAAAGGATGCATGTTAAAAAAAGTGTCAAAAAAGTGTTCCGGTTTGAGTGTCCTTACTGTAAAATCCGTCCTCAGATCAACCTCATCCAAAGCCCTGCCCAGAGACTTTAAATCGCCTATTAAAAGCGCCTCAAATCGTCGTATATTGCCTTAAAATCCCGCTTTAAATTTGGCCATATTTCCTCAAAACCCTAAGCCGCAGTAAAATACGGTGACTTAAAGTCCCAGTGCAGGCCTTTCCAAGATGGCTGCCGTGACATGAAAACCATCAATTGGATTTAGCAAATCTATGACGTCAAGTGCAAGAATGGGAATAGAAGAAATGACTCAGTGGATCAAAATAATGAATGAATGGATAAATGATGGATGAGTGAATGGATCAAGGACAAAAGAGTTGAGACAAATAACCGAATACAGTTTTTTAAAGATTATATACACTTCATTGACTCCCCCCTCCCACCTCCCCCCTCGCCCCTCCCCTATCCATACTACAATGTTGTATTTGTTACCAAATCATCTAGCGGTCTTGTCAAAGGCAGGAATAATTTGGAATTGAGTGGGGGAGGGGAGGGAGGACAACATTGGAGCCCTTGTTTCGACGGCTTCCTCGACCGGTAGTTTAGACCCTTTTGATGCACTCTTTTCATACGTTTTTTTTTATTTCATTTCGAGCTCAATATTTTTCTCTTCAGTTTTTTTATAATACCTCTTAAGTTGAAACCACTTATATAAGTAAACACTCTGACAAACATAAAGTAAATTAATTATGAAAAACATCAATTGTCTAGTAGACAAATACTGAAACCGCAATCCTGACTGAAACAAATATTAATAGATAAAAATACATAAATAAATAAGTAGACAAATGAATAAATAGATAAATGAAAGAATATTGCAATGAACAACTTTATTACACTGGCAAGCAGCCATGTTGAATTTCGTTTAGAAGGACTGGAAATAACCCTAAAACTTAAAAATCAAACAGGAACCCCAACGTACGACAGTAATAAAATATAGCTAGGAATTTTTAGGACGTTCATATTTCTAATTGCATGACAATACATTTATGTCTTTTACACACATGTATGTTATATTTGTACTTGTATACCTGTATGTTTTTTATCTTTATTGAAAGTGTAAAGCGCCTTAAGCTTCGAAAATTTTTATTCATACTTATGTATTTATAATTGTTTGATATACACAGAAGTGAACACTGATTTCATTGTTTTTTCTTTTGTAGTTATTCTCTATTTAATAATAATTATTATAGTTAATTCACGGGTTTATAAGAACACAACTCTTAATAAATAAACAAACAATAAATAAATAAATAAATAAATGAATGAATGAATGAATGATTTTAATACAAGAATGATTAATTGGCTTAGTGAATGAATGATAAATTCGTGACGTAAATATGACGTCAATGCGCGATGCATACTGGGAAAATCAGTCATAAATCGATGTAACGAAGCGTCCTTCTAAAGAAGCGAAGATGATGTTTCCCGTGAGCCGATGGCCAAGAACGAGTAAGTAGAATCGTCTTTCGTGATTTTCGTAAAGCATTTATTCATTGAATAATAATAATAATGATACAACTCTATCAAACTCAACTGCGTTAAGTTCCATGTCAAAACAGAAAATTTAGTTTTAACCGTTAATCCAATGGGCAAAAATATTTCTCCATTGTCAGATTCGCTCTAACACACCAAAGAAAACCTAAATTATTCTTTTATTTGAATGAAATGAATTTTTTTTTGTGAAAGTCGAAAACTGTTTTCTGAGAGAAACGGAAGAATTTTTGACACTCGAACCTCGATCTACTCACTAATTTTGAACCAACCGTACGTAACAAAGACAGTATGTTAGATTTTGTCAGCAATTTTTTTTTTTAAATATTGATTTTGAGAAAAATCAGCTTAAATCATGTTTAAAGCTAATTTTAATTCAGATATATTAAAATTTGAAATTTCATTTTTTTTTTTTTTTTTTTTTTTTTTTTTTTTTTTTTAATTAAAACTATCAGTAGGAATGAATCGGGAATTATACATATAAATATAATCCTTCGCAAAAGGTCCCGTTTAATTTCCGGCTCAAAAGAATTAGCGTTATTCAAAATTAAATGTATTGCGTCCGTCAAACGAGCCAGCAAAATATGGGTAGCGGCTACACAAATTGTGACGTCATAATTTTATCTACAATTTTTTTTGTTCAGTTCGGTTTGTTAAATTGGCCCGATGAAACCTGGATACCCTGATGATATATAGTCAAATGCTTTAACCTTTGCTATAGTGAAGGACTTTTGCTGATAGTTTATAGCATTGACAGGAAGGCGGGAGAGATTCAGATTATTCGGACTTAATTTTAACCGTGAAGCGTCAAATGAAAGAAATTTTAACCGTCAAGCGTCAAAAAAGTTAACCGTCAAGGCTCAGTATTTTGACTTGACAAACCAAACGTGTATACTAGTATCAAGTATTCAAAGATATTACATCTTTAATCGGTTAGTTATAAATGTGAGAAACTGGCAATAAACTTATAAAAGGTAATTTAATTACATAAATGAATTTGTCCATATCGGGTTTCGCTTTCAGCAGATACCTGGTCAGGGTCGTGCTGGTCAAATACCTAACCCGCCACTGACAAGGTCAACCAGTTCACATGACACCAGGAGTAGGACTCCCTTACATCGGTGGGCGGGGATGATCGTTGTACATTTTAGGGGTCAAAATCATAGATCTGGTACCTTTAAGGGTCTTTTAGACGTTCTCAGACTCTCAGAATTAAAGATTTCTCCTTTTAGGGTATGCACGAATATATTCAAAAACAAGGTCTCGATTTTACGACCATTATATCTGATTGTTCGTATTTGAGTTGGTACCCGGCTTTTAGGATTAAAAATCATGTATTGACACGCCATTCTTGATAGGACTTTGGTATTAGGGGACCCTAAAAATGTATGTCCACAAACGCCTAATGGTAACGAGCGAACTGTTATATTTCTACTATATATGTATTCATTTTCTTGAAACTGAATAAATGGAGATTACAATGGTATAAAAATTATTACTGGGCTACCTGTACCACAGGTACCCAGTCTAAAGTTCGGTTTGTTTGTTTTTTTTTTTTTTCCTGTCGCCTCGCGAAATGGCCAAAGTTGCGCAATCGACCACGTGTATTGACCAATCAGATGTATTGGAGATATATGAAGCAGCCTAGTGTTAAAATGAGCCGCCATTATGAACTGCTCGGTAAAGCAGAAATACAGTTATAAAAAAGAAAGTAACAAGACTTATATCGTTAGCTACAACTTCTTTTCGTGAGGAAGGCGTAACAGCTGCAAAAAAACAAAGAGATTGCTAAGTTTTTTCATTGAAAATCACGTAGGATATTCGTGAAAATCAGTCGGCCGTTCCGATCAAAGACGTACTTAGAGAATTGACCGAATGACATGACAGTGAAAACTATCAACTTTTGGTGTACAAATCAACAAAACAGTTGCTTCATATTCAGCTTGGTTGAAACTTGATGGGTTTTTCAGGATAATGTCATCGAACATTTTGCTGTTTGTGCTGTTTTGAACAAGTTTGGTGTGACGTACCGCCTGCACTCAAGATTGTTTACTTCGGAACTGCCAAGCTACATTTGTGGTTAAAATACCATTCAAGACTGTTTGTTCTCCTCTTGATTATTTTAGATGCACAAAAGATTTGGTTAGAAGGAAGAAATTAATATTTGTGTGATTGTTTATGTATTTATAATTTCAAAAGCCAAGTTTCAAAGACACAATTACAGGACAATAGCGCCGGCCGGACGATCGTGTTTCCCCAGTTGACAGAACGATAAAGCTAAATAATGGAAATATTTCAAGAAGAAGGTTAAAATTACGCACAAAGTTTAATGGAAGATTCTACAATTATTTGTAAGTAAACTATTAAATTTTGTTCTCACTAAGTAGTTGAAATTGTTTGTAAATTCCGTGTTTGTAAAAAATCATTGCAAAATAAATTGAGTTGTAATTGAACCTTGTTTTTTTTGTGCTGATCTTCGTACGTTATATTGCCTTTTGTACAAAATAACCTAATATAATGGGGATGGTATAATGTATATAGTAATTTTCCCGAATTTCTGTAATAAATTACGAATTTTTTGGTGCTCGAGAGGGACAAATAGACAAAGTTAAACAAAGCCCACTCATGGAAATGGATGCTTTTGAAAATGATTTTAATTTTGATATTGTAAGAATCTTTAAACGTTTTGCTAAAGTTTGAAGATTGTTGTTCAAATAATTTTGATTAAATAAATTCTTATTTTTTAGATAAGTGTTTTGTGATTTTCGACCGCCTCTTTTTCCGAAGTTCCAGGAACACGGGATTTCAACCGATTGTGTTGAAATTTTGCTTGGATGTATCTTCATATATCAACACAAAAACAGTGTCTCAGTTTTTTGATATCTCTCCGCGTTTGTGAGTTATTACCGATTTATGCCAAAAATTTCTAAAAATGACGTTTTTCTTATTTAAAATCGAATATGTTTGCAAATAAAGCGTTAATAAAAAAATAAGACACCGTTTTGGAGATCGGACTTTCCTCTAAACGATAGCGTAATTTGTTAGTTTGTGTCTGAAGTAATCCCGTGTTCCTGGAACTCCGCGAAAAGAGGCGGTCAAAAATCATAAAACACTCACTAAAAAATAATCCATCGATCATATAATTTTTATACCATTGTAATCTCCATTTATTTTGCCCCCTTCCGGATATCACATGCAATGAGAAAAATTCACTTTATTGACGTGAATTCAGTCTGAATTAGCGATTATTTATAAATATTATTTTATATTTATAAATTAATTATTAAAAACTTGCCATATAATATTTAACTAGGTAACTTAACCGTCAGCTACTATGATTTACCGTCAACCGTCAAAACGCCAAAATTTTAGTCGTCAACCGTCAAAATGACGATTTTCTAGCCGTCAACCGTCAAAGCTACACCCCCATTGAGACCCTCAGTCAGTCAGTCAGTCATTTATTTATTTATTTTTTTTACAGTGGGTACACTCGAACCGTGAACACATCCTTTGAGTGAATCGATTTGAAAACATTTTTATTTTGACAACTCAGTGTATTTCAGTGCAGTAGAAAGCTCGAAAAATAAAAAGCTAAATAATTCGAGTGTCCACTCACTGTAATTCTGGCATTTTATATTTTATAAGAGGTTTTGGAAATGCCATACTGAGAAAAAGCAGGAAAACCAGTATTGACAAATAGTTATTATTTGTTAGTATTTAGTTTGTTTTGATGTCATGGTTTTCCCTCATTTTTCACTCATTATTTACCATATTGTTTATTTCATTTTCATCAATTCGAAAAACAATCGGATACTATAAAATAGTAGCCAGCTATTGACAAATAGTCACTATGTGTTAGTATTCATTTTGTTTTTATTTCATGGTTTTCCAGCGCTTGCTCTGTTGAATTTGTTAAAAATAAGTATTTTGTCAAAAACAGCATTTACCATGTTGTTTATTTCATTTCCTTCAATTTGAAAGTAATTACGCACAATAGTTTTAGCACTGATGAAACATTATTCCCACTAATTAGCAACTAATTGGTGTTTTTGTTTTTTTGCTAGCTAGATTCAAAATAAATCCATTATTGCTGAAAAACAAACATTTGCGAAATTTCACGAGTTTTTAGAAGAAATTTTCCTTTCTGTATGTTACCGTGCGACTACTCCAACCAAAGCCACCCTGACAAATTTTTCACAAATTGTCCAGTCACGTTCGAGCATTTAAACAATAGATTTCCCATTAATTTCAAATATTGAAACAACTGATCGATCGCGAGCAACAATGTACTATTTGAGAACAGCTTTTCGACGAAAAAAAATCACATGTTTTGGAAGAAACCAACTGTTTTATAATCTGTACGATAAAATAAACAGGAAAAATATATTTTGACATTCATTGAATGAAACAAACAACGAATAAATCAAGTTTTCTGTTTTGCATATTATTAAATATACCGAATAAATTAGATATTTGTATAAATGTATACTACAACGTTCTTGCAAACGAGTATATATATATATATATACTTACAACTGAATTTCTAGTAACAATCAATCATTTTTATTCATAGTTTCAACAAATATTACAAATATTATATTCATTGACGCAGAAACAGTCTAGTAATTGTGAGCTATTTGTTTCTGAACTAACAACAAGAAATAAACCATTTGATGAGAAAGTAAGGGCTGTCAACACCCTTCTAAGCAAGTTCTGCAGTCAAAATGGATGGAAGCTCATTAGACACAATAACATTACTGACTCTCATCTTAATAAAAGTGGACTGCATTTAAATGAGCAAGGCACCAGAAACTTATTTAATAATTTTGTTAAGTATCTATCACATTGAAATCTTACCTCCTGTGCCGTGTCTAGCTCCAACAATCGTAGAAATTTAAATAATATCAATGAATTTTACAAAAACACCTTTCCTGCAAAAGGCGGTCTAAAGCTAGTTTCATTGAATATCAACAGTTTGACTAAACATGTAGATGAATTGAATGTTTTCTTACATGATAGTTCAATTGATATTGTTTCACTCAATGAAACTAAGCTAGACGATTCAATCCGTGATTCCGACATTCATATACCGGGATATCAGATTGTTCGCCGTGACAGAAACAGGCATGGCGGTGGTGTTTGTTTCTACATCAATAATTCGTTAAATTATTCAATCCGCCCGGACTTAACTATGGAAGACCTTGAAAATCTTGCAATAGAAATTCGTGGTCATCATTGCAAACCGTTTGTCGTTGTCAACTGGTATAGGCCGCCTAATTCGCCTGTAAGCTGTTTTATCTCTATTGAAACAGTTATAGGAAAACTTGACACCGAAAATGTCGAATTTTACTTAATGGGCGACATGAACTGTAATGTGACGAGTACTACTGACAACAACACACGTTTACTGCAAAATATCTCATGCATTTATGACTTGAATCAACTTATTAATGAGCCTACACGAATCACTGATAAATCATCCACTATAATTGATTTGATTTTTACAAACTGTCCTGAAAATGTTCTTTATTCAGGTGTTGCACATCTTAGCATTAGCGATCACAGTTTAGTATATGTTCACCGACGAAAATCATTTACTACTAAATCTAACTTTAATGGCCATAAAACAATTACATATCGTAATTACAAAAACTTTGATCGTGACTGCTTTAGAGATGATGTTTCCAATGTTAACTGGAATCTGGTCGTGGGAAATTTCAATGATCCCAATGTCATGTGGAGCACCTGGAAGAATAAATTTCTTGATATCCTTAATAAGCACGCTCCGTCACGCACTAAAAGAGTGCGTACTCATAACTCTCCTTGGATTACCTCTGATCTTAAAAAGATTATGTACCAAAGAGACAAACTCAAAATCAAAGCTGTTAAATCAAATGATCCTCGTGATTGGGATATTTTCAAGAAAACTAGAAACAGAGTAAATAACGATATCAAATTAGCCAAAGAGCGTTACTATAAAAATGCATTCGAAATGCATAAAGATCATTCTCGAAAAACATGGCAAACCATTAACGACTTAACATCACGTAAATCAAATGATGTTTCAGTCAAAGAACTAAAAATTAGTGGTAGGTCTGTAAGTACGCCCTCCGAATTGGCCAATCAATTCAATCAATACTTTGCAACAATAGGACCAAAACTCGCGGATGAAATTCCACCATCAGACAATAATAACGTCGGTGATATACCCAGTTATCTTCAACATCTTACTATTTCTGACAACAGCTTTCATTTCAGTCCTACCACTGTAAGTAATGTTCTTCATCACATGAAGCAGCTTAACATATCTAAAGCCACTGGACTAGATATGATACCAGCCAAAATCATTAAAGAATGCGCAGATATCATAGCACCTTCTATCTGTAACATCTTTAATGCTTCTCTTTTACAGGGCGTTTTTCCTTCCGATTGGAAAAACGCACGTGTTACCCCCCTTTTCAAAAAAGGGCAAAGAAATGACGTCAGTAATTATAGACCAATATCGGTTATTTCCATCATAGCTAAAGTGTTTGAAAGAATTGTCTACGACCAACTATACTCTTTTCTATCACAAAACAACATTATCTGTAAACATCAATCAGGTTTCCGAACCCTGCACTCTACACTTACAGCACTTGTAGAGGCAACCGATAGTTGGTCATACGAAATTGATCGTGGTAATGTTAACGCGATAGTGTTTCTAGATCTAAAAAAGGCATTTGATACAGTTGACCACATTATTCTTTTAGACAAACTATGTACATATGGAGTACGAGGGAAAACTTTAGCTTGGTTCGAATCTTACCTTACTAGCCGTAGTCAACAATGTTTTGTCAACGGTGTGCTATCGGAACCTTTCACTTTACAATGTGGTGTCCCTCAGGGAACAATATTAGGACCCCTTTTGTTTCTCTTGTACATAAATGATATCCCAAATTGCATTCTGAACTCGAAAACCAGGATGTATGCCGACGACACCCATCTCACCTATTCTCATAACGATCCAAAGGAAATTCAAGCATGCCTAAATGCAGATCTTAGAAGCATTAATCGTTGGCTATCTAATAACAAACTCACTTTAAATATGACAAAAACAGAATTTATGATGATTGGCTCACGACAAAGACTGAACACCCTGGCTGCCGATCCCGTTCTTGAATCATACGGAGTACCTGTTAAACAAGTAAACTCAACAACATCTCTTGGTGTAACTATAGATAATATTCTTAATTGGAATGATCACATCGAAAAGCTGTCAAAAAAGATAGCATCAGGTATCGCAGCCATAAAAAGAATAAGATCTTTTGTTCCCAAATCCACACTTCTCCTTATCTACAATGCGTTGATTAGGCCTCATTTCGACTACTGTAGCGTAGTATGGGGTAGTTGTGGTAAAACTCTTTTAGAGAAGATGCAAAAGCTGCAAAATCGGGCAGCTAGGGTGTTGAGTTTTTCAAATTATGATACAGATGCAGAGGTACTAATAAAAGAACTAGGGTGGTCTACAATCAATGTGCAAATACAGAAACAAAAGGCCATCCTAGTTTTCAAGGCATTAAACGGTCTCGCTCCGGACTATATAAGCGAAAACCTTAATTTCAGGAGTGACACCGGTTACTGCCTTCGAGACTCTTCAAAGAAACTGGTTATTCCAATTCCCCGCACAAATTTTCTCAAAAACACATTTCGCTATAGTGCGGCGGAACTATGGAATGGCTTACCTAACGAACTAAAAGAAACTAAATCACTAAAAAAATTTCGAAAGGGTTTGGACAAACTATACAACTAGCTAGACACGGCATTCTTGGAAAGCAGGTTTTTTCATGTGTATGTAAGTTTTTAATTATTGTTATTATTTTTACCTTATATAGTTGAAATTTTATTATAAGTACTTTATTATTATTATTATTATTATATTGTAAAATCCTGATGGATATAACCGTGTATAAATAAAGATCATCATCATCATCATCATCAACAATGTTAGCTGTGTTAGCAATTCCAATTTCTATACATTCCTTTTTCTTAATTTTGATAGTGAAATACATATAGGAAATGTACCAGTTACTAAAGTGTAAATAATCTACCTATGAAATATCCCCTAACAAATAATGCTGATTAGCACTATAGTTTATATGAGGCGAGCTAGCCCCATTTAGCGGGCTGGTTTCTTTTGTTTTTACGCTCTGATAGCTTGAACACAAAAGAAACCAACCCGCTAAACCGGGCTGGCTCGCCTTATATAAACAGGCCCTAAATAGGAATACAGCGAACTATCAAAGCTTGATCGTGTTCGTTATGAATAAAAGCGAATACGCAAATGATGAAATGCAAACACGACGGCCAAAGGCCGGTCAAGCCCCCTAAAAAGAAACTCCTTGAGCTAGCTCTCTCGTTTGACCAACCGTACATAGGCAAAGGCTGGTAGAAGCTACAGAAACAAGATCGCGGAGAAAACTCCCTCGCCTGTTCAGATGAAAACATTATTTTCAACATGGATGATTTTTGCGTTGGAGAGTTCTACCGTATATACCTGAAATAGTCAGGGGACAATTTGATTAAGACTGTTATACCAGTCTCAAGAAACTCTAAACTGCAAAGTAACTAATAACGATTTTGATCGGGTAAGAAAACTTTCCAGAAATATTCAAATCCCCATGGTTTTTCGATTCTAAAACCTTTCGACCGTTGAGAGAGAGTGTATAAACATTCCTCTACTCAGGTAATCTATATATGATGCGCGAATTCAAAATTACAATAAATATACAAATATATAGCTGGAAGAGTTTGTACGTTGATTCAACGTAAAGACCATCGTGGAAACGGACGTTTCGGACGTTAGTCCTTCATCAGAGTAAGTCACAAATATATACATGATGTCAAATGCATGCACAATGTTTTCTTGGAACTTGCAATATTCTTCCAATCCATTGGTGAAGTGTCTAACCAACTAATCCATGAAATAATCTAAAACCAAAGAACAAAAAAACATTATTTTATATTGTTTGTTGTTGATAATAATTCATAATTTGTTGAATTCGATGAAATCATGAAAAACAATATGCTAATTACTGTAGGTAATCAATCAAAGTTCGTACAGACGTCGCTAGGAGTAGTCGGGTTCGGGTGAAGTGTGAACAGTTTGGTAAAGTTCGGAGTTTGATGGAGTTTGATTGAAATAAGCAAAAACTACAAATTCGAGTGTTCGAGTTTACAGCATAACTCAATCAATTATTTTATGCACAATTAAGGTATCCTATACTGAATCAAATTAGATAAAATGATCAAAATTCATGATGACGTAAAATGCTTCGCAAGGAGCATGTACGATGGTAACATACGCGTCGGGCTAGAATGAACCAAAAATGTTTCATCTAGGCAATAAAACTAATTTTACATAAATTTCTTGAAACTTGGTAACGTTGAAGAGCCTATCAAATCTCAATTCAAAACTCTGTCGTTTCACTTTTTGGATTTAGACTTTTTTGGTAGCATAGTGACGTCATCCATTTTAACGAAAATCAAAATATCCTGAAAGAAAAATTCAAAAGAGTTGAGAATGAGGAAGTCAAAAATGATCATATTACAGTTATTTTCTGTTATCGGAAGCAAAAGATATCGGAAGGTTTTTGAAATTTTAATTTTTCGCCATTTTGTTGGAAAAAAAATGGCGCCGGGAAAATCATTTTTTAAAATAAATCATATCTTTTTGTAACCATATTATAAAAGGAAAAGTAGTTCGATCTCACGTTTTTAAATCATATAAAGGGTCTTAATGCGATTTCGTTTTTTTATTTTTATTTTAGGGATCTCAAAGTCTCGGCATCGTATTGGAATCTGCTGTTTCAGGCAGAGACATTTCGGGTGTTTCGGTGGGGTTCGGATCAGTTGTCATTCCTCACTTTTGGTCAAAGTTTTAACTAAATCACAACCAAATTTTTGAAATAACAGCGAAATATAATGGCCACTTGTTGACATTCAAAGATCCATACAGGCAAGTAAAAGATGATTAGTGGATAACCAGTGTTGACTGCACCGGTGCATCTTATGAAACAGTTGGAACAGTTAATAAATTGGTACACCGTAAAGGTAGTACAAAACTCATGTTTCGGACGTTAGTCCTTCGTCGAAGTGAGTTCTTTACAGCAGAGTAAGTTCTTTATAGCGAATCTTTTAAAATGGCTCTCGATCGCGGTCGGATGCTGCTATTCAACATTTTTTTCTTTTTTGATAGCGCGATGGTAGATCCTGACCAACACATATTTACATATAATTTTATTTGCCAAAAAGTATTTAATTTTTACGGCACAGAAATCAGTTAAAAAGAACAAAAACGGGAACTTTGATCGACATAATATACTCAGATTAGCAAGACAGTGACTTTTCCGCTAAGTAAAACAAAGCGACTGAACTTGAAAATAGCTGGATGTACTACCATGTTTAATTCTATTAAATAGATTTAGCTTACGAACTTAGCAATTCAGTGTATTATCGCTACAGATGATACAACTTTCTAAATTTAATTGTAACAATTTATCCCTACCAACACTGCAAATTCAATTGTTGACTCTCCGAGTGAACTTACCTAAGTGTGTTGGTGTCTCTCCCATTGCGGTTGGCACGCTGCTGATAAACTTTGTTTTTTCGTTGATGGCATGGCTTGTGATGTCCAGGTTTATGGTGACGACGACGGCAGCGGCGTCCACGACGTGGAAGAAGGACGCCGGCTACAGCATCACATTCCTGTACCATTGCAGAGAGGCAAAAGAACAGAACTACTACGGCGATGATCAATTTCCTACTCATCGTTGAATGGCGTTGTATCCACAACTAGTGAATGTAGTTCTGTTTTCCGAGTTTTTAAGCTATTCCCGCTCTATTCTGTCGAACGTGATTGGCTACAAGGAGTCACTCGCAGCAAAAATAGCTCTCTCGTCTGATTGGCTAGTGATGAAAAGTCTCAATCCCATTGGTTGAGTTCTCAGAAGAGTTAATGAATTTGACTGGCTGTGAGAATAATTTGATTGACGGTTTCTAAGGAGTTGGAAGTTGCTAAGGTTTTCCTTCGTAAAGGCTCTGGAGATATTCTTACGTCATATTGCTAATTAAAGCCATGTGTGTCGCATACCCAACACCAAAATGAACGAAAGCACGCCTATGACGTATTCAGTTAATTTGACGCTAAATTTTGATAATCAAGTTATACGAACAAAATCGTTTCGAATCGAAACTTCCACGAACATGACTATAGATTTCGTGGTATTGAAACAATTAACGTTATTTGACTCAAACAGAACATTGTGAAGTACTGTGCAGTAGTAGTATGACTAAAATACTAAAATAGTCGATCGATGTAAGAACATTTTAACCAAACCAAATAAATGCGTCATGATGTGTGTTTTATCCTAATACTATCGTCAAAATTTTTGAATTTTTTTTGCCGGTTGCCATAGAATTATAATGACGTAAGGCTAGTTGCCAAGTCGAGTGGTTGTTATTAAACGCAAACGCGATCATATTAAAATAATTTTTTTGAAAGATGAACAAGTTCATGTACAGTTAGCGCATAATACGTTTGAAATTAGCATTCCGATTTTATTGCATCGGATTACATTGAATTTCCTTATTTTTTCGCAAAAATACGAATGATTAATTATAGTTTTAAAAAATGTTAGTCGTAATATTATGCTCTAGCAAATAGGCGATCTGCATTATGACATCCTTTTACTACGAATATCTCTTTCTCATTCAAATTCTGAATCCCTTTGGATATAAACAGGACAATTAGTGATATTAAATGCGATACAAAATTAAAGAAAGTGGGCAAAGCATTCTGGTAGTTGTAGTATATATATGACACCAAAATTCAAATCGCCTTTTCAGAATTTTTTTTCACTTTTTTTCTTTGTCACTACAACAAAGCGTTTTTTTTTTTCTTTTTTCTTTCTTTTTTTTTACATATGAAAATGAATGAATGAACTACGCTGAAAAAGAACCATAGAACAAAGAGTGGATGCACTTGGAATTGAGCTCGTGCTTGATCTCTTGCGCCGCGCAGCTAACAAACTGTCCAATCGTTGTTTCTACTTTGATTTTGATGTTATGAATCAACTACAGAATTTCTTTTAATTTTTAGATGCGACATCATAGTCAGCCTACTCTATAGCCTGCGTTGCCGGCGGTCGGAAAAACCGCAGACTGTAGGCAACGCAGGCTATCGTCTCTACGGTTCCTCCTTAGGGACGGACCATTAGATATTTGAGGGGGGTTGGGCAGTTTTTTGTGCAGGATATTTTTTCCCATGTGATGGTTGTGCAGGATATTTTCTTCCTCCCTGCACGATATTTTTATTTGCACATCTGCCATGCACGATTTTTTTTACTCTGTGTAAAGCTTTGCTCGATATGTTTTTTTTTTGGTATTTGCCCCCCCCCCCCTCAAATATCTAATGGTCCGTCCTTTAAAAGGCGATTTCAGTGGATGAGCACAACATTCTTGCGTGAAAAAATCAGTCACTGTTAAATGATGCGACAGTTTGGCCCATGGAAACGGAGATAGCACAGTTGGCTAGTGCGCGGCCTTCTGTGCGAGAGGTCACGAGTTTGATTTCGTAATGACTTCACATCCTTGTTTCGACTTCTTTCTATTCTGTGTAACTTGTAGTAGCTTTGAATACCCGCAAAAAAGGAGCATTGATGGAAGAAGAGCGGAAATTGTGTACCGTCGGCTTCCCGGAAGATTATCGTGTGCGGTAAAGGGACTACCGACGTTAAATAAAGTTGCTATATTCCTCGTTTTGCCTTCGCAAATGTAACATCACCTTTAGAAGCCGAAGACTCTCACCTCGGGCTTCAGCGGAGGGTCGTTCAGAGGCGGGTCCAGGGTTGATTGATAATCATTTGTTTTTTTGCTTTGTACCCTCCTCCAGTTCCTCCTCCCCCTTTCAAAAAATTCTGGATCCATCCAGTTGTTTTCAATTAATTAATCAACAAAAATGACACCAGGAATATCATAGTACCTTTACCCATAGACCTTTTCGGTCGTGCTTTTGACATCCAACAGACGGCATTTTCTCCTACAATAATCGTTACATAAAATATCGCTACTTACATTTCCTGCTTGCAATTGACAGGTCTTGGTAGTCGAAATCCTTTCTTTAAATGGTTAACGATTTCTTTCATGTCTAAGCCACTGTATGGTAATTTTCCTGGAAATAAACACAATAGAAATCACAGTTAGAAACAGAAATTGTGTAGCTGTTACAGGCTCAATCAACTAGAACTTTATGCTATCTTAGGGGCTTTTTATATGGAGTGAGTTTCTTTTGTACATGTGTTCAAGCTATCAGGGCGTAAAAACAAAAGAAACCAGCACGCTAAATCGGGCTAGCTCGCCTCATATAAACAGCCTCTTAGGGAACAACCCCCAGGCCTTAGATCCCATCTAAATTGTTTCCCCCTGAAATCACAGTCAAAAAAAGAATTCATTATGGCTGTTTCAGTCAACGACGTTATCCGTGAACAGCAAGAATCACCAAGAACCACAACTTCTTACTTTCTTAGGAAAACCTCGGACCTTAGATCCAATCTAAATTGTTTCCCCCCCTTTAGAAATAGCGGTCCGACGTCCCTGTTTTGGAATAAACAAGAAGGCACCATTCTGAAGTAGAAAAAAACTGTGAAACTAATCTAAAAGTACATCACTTAAACTGTGTAGAAAATCTTACCTCCAGACTCGATTTCCCAAAGAACAACACCATAAGACCAACTAAAAATGTACATATAAAGAATCAGGTTATTTCGATATTCCATCTGTCACGGGAAAGGTGAATAATGTCCACAACACACTCGCAATGAGCGAGTCGTCGACCACTAGATGAAGATCGACCAAAATAAAAGTAAAAAGTTTCATTCAAGGCTGCCAAATATACACCAGTACTGCAATACCTGTGAAAACACTATTAAAAGAAGAAGCCCCACTGTTTCACAGGTATTTCATACGGCAAAATAGGTTCAAACTTTTTTTCGTAGTTTTTTCATAATTTTAGAAAAGTATTGCTATAAAAAGCCTATGAAATTAAATCCATTACATAGGTTTAAGCCATGCCGAAAAAAAAAACATATAAAATACCTATCAAATTGCGGTGTTTTTATAGTAGAGTGTAAGAACTAAAAGTGCATGTGCAACATAAATACCACTAAATAATGCTATTTTATTCCAATTCTATTGTTTTCTTTTGTTTAATAGTGCAATTTACTACAAAATGCTGACAACTGATGCACACATTTAGTGTTTGCACTCTAGGTTGTAGATAATATTCCTGAGCCTGCAATGGTAAACCCTTTTGTTTCAATCATCATACAAGTGAGGCATTTATCTGAATATTATTGAATTGACCCTGATTCTTCACTTGAATGATTTTTATAACAAAAGATTTTTCCACTGCGGGCTCAGCTCTAATATCTTATTCTGTTGGGAATACATATCTATAACAACGTACACGTCGCTCTGGGTAGTGAAGAGCATTTGTAGAATTGCTTCGGGTGCCATCCATCGAACAGGGAGTTTACCCTGAAAATATTGAAAAACATACTCGCTATGCACATGATTAAAATCAGTAGCGGATCCACGATTTTTCAAAAGGGGGTTCCATTTTGGTTTCACATTTTCTAAAGAGTCGTTTGCGTATTAAGTATAGCTTTCAGTTCCGCCCGTACTGTACGAAATGTAATGTAGTGTGAATGTTGTTGTGTAGTGCATTTCACAAAGTCTCACAATTTACAATTCATTGTATGACGCATTCCTCGCATTCCATAACCAACTTCTGGCGTCTCTACTTATCCAAAGATGGTTGCTAATGTTAAAGGGAGCTAAACTTCACAAGGGTCTGGATGGGAGGTGGGGTGGCTATTTGTCAGTCGCTAGTTACGCTGAAATTCAAAATTAACCACGATCTTCATTCGGGGTTTTTGTTGTTGTTATTTGTTTTTGTTTTTTTTTTTGTTTGTTTGTTGTTGTTTTTTTAATTTTTTTAGATTTTTTTCGGCTTTTTCGTTTTCACATATGTTTAGCCGACCATGATCCTTGATTTCGAAGTGGTCGGTTTATAAGAGTGAGTCATTTTCGCCTGTGTTGTCTGTTCGTAAAAGTCTTTTACATAAACGTCACGTGACAAATTTGGTCGGTTTATGAGAGTGAGTCATTTTTACCTGTGTTGTCTGTTCGTAAAAGTCTTTTACATAAACGTCACGTGACAAATTTGGTCGATTTATAAGAGTGAGTCATTTTTACCCGTGTTGTCTTTTCGTAAAAACCCTTTTCATATACGTCACGTGACAGTCCAAAGTCAGCAATCTTGGCTTGTCCATTACCAGACAGAAGAACGTTCCGAGCAGCCAGGTCACGATGCACACACTTGAATATAAAATGAAATAGTCCCCGTATTACAGTGCAAATCAAAACCTGAATCGTGGGTGTTTGAAATATTTTGGGTGTGTTTTCTTAGAATTACTTTGTGGTTGGAGTTCATCAGTGTGCTTCAGTCTGTGATTTGCCAAGGACTAGTTGAAACATTTCAGGAATAATGGTGTCCATGTATTTTCGCTTTTTTTAAAGCATCACGTAAATTCGAATAAATTCTGCATTCAGCAGCATTAAGCGATACACGAATAAGCGCAACTTACACCTATGTGGGTCATGTGAGGCGTTTTTCAAAATGGATTCAATAAAATTGATAATTTTTAGAACGTTTTCGTAGTTGCAACTCAGATGAGCTTACGTCAAAATAACATATATGCACAAAACGACATAATTTGTCGGAATTAATCAAATGTTCAACAACAGACAAATATAGGACACAACGAAATCTGGAAAATATTGTGATAAACGTTTTTAAGTTGTCGGCATGACGCGTAAACGTGTTATTTCACACACAAAAACGGAAACAGTTAAAGTTTTGCAAGTTTGAGTGCATTATATATGCTCTCAATTCGGAGGCACAAGGTTTGTACACAGGATCGCTTGGACCCTGGCTATACTATGCCGAATAAATTTGAAATCGCAACTTTTGTTTCGATACCATGACAAAAATTGCTCGTTAAACAATAAAATTAGCATAAAATTGTTTCGGATTCAAGCAATTTAGTGTGCACGGAAGGCCTAACCGGATAAAAAAGTTGCGTTTTCAAATTTATCCGGGTTAGCATGGACGTAGCTTTGAATGTTAAAAATGAGTTACGCGAAAACGCCATAAGGATTAGGAATTTGAATATGAAAGATAATTCGCAAAGAATGCTGGCAATTTAAATATCGACATTTCAAGTAGAATACCTTAACACTTGCCAAGTGCCTCATTCCTCGAGCAATACCCAAACCAATTCTCAGCTTTTCGTTATCAGGGAGAGAACAGGCTTGTTCTCCATCTGTGGTTGGTGTTAGGTTGTCTTTCAGGTAACTAACGAGACTTCCTTTCTCGGCAAATTCCAACACAATCATCACAGGGCCTGAGAATCAAATCACTTTCTTATGCTAATGATTCTAAAAAAATGCTACTGAGCATTGCACGTTGGAATGTACGCTTTGATACACAAAGACAAAGGGGCTGTTTATATGGAGTGAGTCAGCCCTGATCCTTGGTTATTAGTTAATTAAATCGAACTGTTTACCAGCCTACATATGTTGAAAAACCGTAACAAGAAATCCTCACACAAAACTTTTGAAATATTATTTTCAAGCGTCGGTTTCTATTGAGAAAATAAGTTGCTTATTTGACTAGGATTCGAGGATTAATTTTTTGTTCCCGTTGTGTGTGTTCTAGCCTCTAACACAGGCATTCTTAGTGTCGTCATAAAAATTCTCTCGTGGGGAGAGAATTTTTATGACGACACTAAGAATACCTGTGTTAGAGGCTATGTGTGTTCCGGCTTTTAAGATTTTTATGCTTTGGCATTTTTAAGGTGTGGATTTACGATTTTTTTTCTTCAATCGCGTGGTAGATGTTGCACTATTTACTACTATTGAAATGAAATAAAATATTATCATCAAGCTATTACTCGTTAATAGTACACGATATACACTGTCAGCTGTTTACCATCGATGGTGCATGCGCCAATCAGATTGATGAGGTTGCTATGACGACCAACAGTGTCCATTGTCTGTAGCTCTTGAAACATATCTGCTTGTTCTTCTGGACTTGCTGTTTCTGTAGGGACAAATTTGAGTGAATTTTATGTGCTACTGGTGGTATTTTGTATGAATAAACAACTGTCACGGTGATAAAGCAGTTGAATTAGAGAAACTCAGGAAAACTATGAAATAAAAACACACCAAATATCGACAAATAGTAGCTATTTAGTAACTATTTGTCCATATCATTCAACCAGAACATTGCTATTTCTTTTGTTTGGGTATTGTGTTCTGGTTGAGTGCTAGTGACAAATAGTTACTAGAGTGCACGCACTAAAACTGTGCAACATAAATACCACTGATTAGTGCTATTTTATGCTAATTCTATTGTTTTCTTTTGTTTAATTAGTGCTATTTACTACTAAATAGTGACAACTGTTGCACACTTTTAGTGCGTGCACTCTAAATAGCTGCACTTTGTTAGTATTTAGTTTGTAGGTTTTATTTCATGGTTTCCCTGCCGTTTACTCTTATATACAACACATACACTATGAGCGGCCGACCTGCAGACATTGTATTTCAGTTAGGTCTCTTATGTGCAAATTTTGGTCAGATATTTACAGGAGTGACAAAAGTGTGAAAATTGGCACAGAGAATCCTTAACCCCTACCCATCAATACTAGAGGGGGTGCTCAGTACAGTTAGTCCATATTTAATAATTATGGGATATCAAAGTTTTGAACAATTTTTAATAATTGGGCTTCCTGTGTCGTGTATGCTTTTTTAAGATCATGATGCAAAAAAAGTTCTACAAACACCATATAAACCTACTGCACTGTCACTGCTACTGTATTGTGAGTCGATTATCATTGACAGTAGTATTTACATATCCTTGTTTCCAGTCTTCTCACGGTAAAAAATACTTTTTTTTGTACTTTTTTTTTCTTTTTACAACATTTTTTCCTTGGGATATTTCCCAGTTTGCCTTCTTGTCTTGAAGAACTGTAGGTACGTTCTCTTTCATTTCGCGTGCAGGAACAGTTACGTTGTTCGTGTTAAGTTCTACTGGTTTTACCGCCGCATAATCTGAGTGGAGGGTGTGAATGGCATTTGTCGAAGTGTTTAACATAACAGGGGGTCTTTCCTGGCCTTGATTCATCGCCGTTGGTAACTGAAACACTCTTATACCAGTACCATGGAATGAAGAGGAGGCTGTTGTGGAACTTGGATTGTGGTCTCGATTATCAAGGGCTCCGATGGTAAACAACCCATGCCTCAGACAAGGAGGTACAGCACCACCATCCTCCTTATACCTTTCACTGACAGAAACAGCTAACATTTCTTCTAACTCAATGATACGATGATAAGACACCGATAGTCCTAACTCGTACAGTTCAGTTACAATGGAAGACGTGGCTCTCTTACTTTGCTATGTCGAGTTGCATCAGTCTTTGATTTTCTTGTGGATCTCTCCTTTGCATCAAAGAGAATAGTTTGGCATACTGTCAAACACGGTTGAGAGTCTTGTGTTTCAGTGTTCTCTATATCCACACCGGTCAACATCATTGAGATAAGAGATTTTAAGGAGCTAGGAACAGAATTCTCTTGACATTGCTTAGTGAAACTTCCAGAGAATACATATCCTTTATATGTTAGCAGGTCCTTACGCACTATTGCAGTAGCTTTAGCTAAAATTATTGCATCTTCCCTAAGTCTCTTTTAGATTGTGCAATGGCTTGTTTTACCAAGTGCTGCATTGCCTTCTTGAATACGATGACAACATGTTTTCCATCACTTTGCTCCTGAGCTTCTAATCAATGAAATTCTCGAGCAATGATTCTTTAAGTCTTGTTCTATTAACTTGCTTACCAATGCCTAAAGTAGCAAGCCTTTGTGTGTACAGAAAGTACAGCTCAGAAATATTAAAAAGTAACGTCCCATTATCAACTGCAGTTTCAATATGAGTTATGAACTCTATGAATGCCTGGGATTTCCAGCGATTTTTGCCAAAAGAGTGACATCCTGTAGCTCTGTTATCATATCACAAAGCTTTTTATCAGTTGTAAAAGTACAAACATCATGCAGCTGGCCACCTTCACCACAGAGTAAACAGTTCTGTTATCATATCACAAAGTTTTTTATCAGTTGTAAAAGTACAAACATCATGCAGCTGGCCACCTTCCGACCACAGAGTAAACAGTTCTGTTTACTGGGCACATTTGATCTTGTTGATCTAGAAGCTTTTTTCCCGCCATCTCTTTTTCTTTTTCTGTTCTTAACTTTATCTAGCTTTGATGCACTAAATTGTAAATAGCAAAATTTGTACCAGGAAGGCCTATTCTGGATCAAATGATTCACGTCCACATCATCAGCTAGATGGATACTGCTGGGAAGTGCATTAATGGCTCGAAATTCAGAAACGTGAATCAAAAACGAACAATAAATATCTTCTGGGTTGAATTGACTGCCACATGCATTTAATGGACACCTAACACTTTGGTATCGTTTTGACAGATGATACACTTTGTCCAATCAAATGACATGATTTCTGAAAGGAAAGAGTCCAAAAGTCAAAATCAAATCCTGCAAAAAGGTTAAAATTGATAATGTATAGCTCTCTTTGTCTCAATTTATGCATCAATAAAAATAATAAAGTCAGAAAAGTGGAATAATTAGGTCAAATACTTACAGTATGCAAAGATGTGTCATCTGTCCGCCATTTTTAAAATTCACTTGGACGAGAAGGCCTAGGTACTAGTTTTTCAAAAGCAATGTGAAAATCGCCTTTCAAAACATATTTTCAGTTGATTGAAGAATTACAAATTAGTTTTTAAGGCTTTTATTTTAAAATACATTAGATTCAAATCGGTTCAATAATTTTATTTTCATGTTTTTCTAAATTCTACCACAGGAAACCCAATTCTTCTTTTTATTTCGATTTTTCAATCCCAATTTTTCCCTTTATGAGAATGATTCGCATTGGGCACCCCCTCTAATATTATTTGTAATGTCGTAAGCTATATGTGTGCAAAATTTGGTGCTTTTGTCACTTCTGTAAACATCCTGACCCTAAGAGACCTGACTATTTCCCATGCACATTGGACGCGAATATTGTAGTTACTTATGAAACTCCCAACATAGTATAAATGTTTTGTAAAATAAAATATATCTTCATTTGATTTCAATAAAATAATGGTTACACTTTATGCAAGTCAGGACGAGTCTGTATCCAATATATAGATGCCTTCATGAGTCGTCTCATTTTCATTGTTTTTGCCTTATGAATTATTTATGAGTTTTATCATAATGATGATAATAATGATATAAATGTGTCAAAATGATTCAATTTCATAATCATTGGCCAGTAAACACCGAGCAGACGAGTATTCCAAAACTAAATTCTCTCATTGTTCTTTGTAGAAAAAATAGAATTAAAAAGTATGGATAAAACAGTGATAAGCTCAATACCAGCGATTCTTTCTCTTATAGATAACAAATTTTGTTACGTCCACGTATTACTAAGATAGCTTATTTAATCCACGTTTTCGGGTTTGAAACCCACCCTAGGGAAAGCTTATTGTAAAATTGGTATTCAAACAATAACGATATCAAAATTTGTTATCAACTGTTTCACACGTACAAAACAACTCTTCAACTGTTAAACTATTCACTTACTTTGCAGCATCTTCACTGCGCATGTCAGATATCCATCTTCAATGTCAACACTTGCCTTACATACCATACCAAAAGCACCACATCCGAGCGGTTCACCCAGATGAATTGAATCCCGCGGGATTTCCCACCATTTCCCCGGCATTATCCCGAGGGATTCAAAGTCAAGCGCCGGGGAAGAAAAGCATTGATTTGTGTAGGAGTAGATACGAGGGGTGTCGTCACGTGGTTTTTCAAACTATAAAAAATAACAATTCATGTCAGTTTATTGAAATCTCGAAAGACTTCCTTTGCACTGCAAATAATAAACTACAGCGCAATGAGAATGTCTGCGACCACATATAGTTTATTTCGGTCAGCCTTGAATACGTAGAAGAATGCGTATGTATTATTGGTGGCCACAGGTTCTCGTGTCGCACTGTAACTTAGATGTATGGAGTGAGTTGTTCAAAGCTCGATTAGCAGTAATCGAGCTTTGCGAAACCGGTCCCTGGGTGGATTCAATACCTAAAATTATTATACATTTATCTAAATAACGCACAAAATATGCACAAGAACGCAAAAATATATAATAAATAAGTTATTGGCTGGCTAATACGGCTGTGTATTTTTACTCATCGCCCTGGCTCGGAAACGACGGGAAAAACTCATACACCATCAAATTGCTTGTATACAAGACTGACTTGAAGTTAGTGTTTTTGAGACGGCAGTGGTATCTTTTACCTCAATAAGACATTTTAGTGTTTGTTCTGTTTTATCATATTTAACTTTGCAGACTGTTACCCACAGTCCTTTTCGACGGTCAATTACCATTCTCTTTTCTTGTTATAGCAAACGCAGGAAAACCATGAAATAAAAACAGTAGCTATTTACACCTTTTGCTGTTCATTAACGACACTGAAACATTCATTCAAGTGAAAAATGATTACCATTAACGCGATGAGGCATTCAATAAATGTGAACACTCAGTGAATAAGAGTAATGGTTCTTTAGAAATACATTGTTTGCAAACATTGTTTTTGCTGTAATTGAGTGTTTGTTCATGTTACTGAATGCTTCTTCGGGCTAATGGTAATGCTCTTTTGCTTGAATGAATGTTTCAGTGCGGTTAATGAACAGCAAAAGGTGTACTATTTCTTTTGTCTGGGTATTGTGTTCTAGTTCAGTGCTACGGAGTGAGCACATTTAAACCGTGAAACACAAATAGTACAAAAAAGGCGCTAAATTATGCTAATTCTTTTGTTTCCTATTGTCTTATCAACACTATTTAGTAGTAATTAGTACTATTTATTTCAGGGATCAAGTGCTTGCACTCTAGTGATAAATAGTTACTACATAGCTAGAGTGCAAACACTAAATGTGTGCAACAATTGTCACTATTTGGTAGTAAATAGCACTAATAAAACAAAAGAAAACAATAGAATTAGAATGAAATAGCACTATTTAGTGGTATTTATGTTGTACACTTTTAGTGCGTGCACCCTACTATTTGTTAGTATTTAGTTTGTTTTTATTTCATGGTTTCATGGTTTCCTGCGTTCGCTCTATCACAAAAAAGTGGTCTTACCTTGACAGCAGATGTATCATTAGCATTCACATCATAACTAGCACGACCAGGTAATTTGTGCTTGTGTCTGTAGATGTAAACGGCAGCGCCGATGATGGCAGTAATAGCAACTAAAGGCAGAAGAACCCACAGCCATACTAAAGACGAACTAGATTCTAGAATAGAAATGAGAATATTACCCAAGTGAGTGTTTGTATATAGCTATTTCAAATAACGTTGTCATCACCAAAAAGCAATAAATGGGTCATTCCAAGATTGCTAGGAACTATGGGTAGCAATATTACTGCCATTTAGTTAGACTTGATTTGCTTTCTGTTCGCTCTATACCTTAAACTGTCCAAGTTGCCATTCCACATTCCGTCATAACTTTTACCCATCATTCCTAGCGGTCTTGGAATGACCTATTGTCTTTTGGCGATGACAACGTTATTTGAAATAGCTTTATAATATCAAAGTACATCAATAAACCAGTTCGCAGTCAAGTCAGTTACTTCATTCAATGTCAATCAATTAGTAGTAAAATCATGATTTTAATACCAGTAACATAGACGATCATTCAATCAATCATCTTTCCGCCAATCAACCAGACAGATCATTAATCAGACAATTACTCATTCAATTAATCAGCCAATCAACCAGACAGTCTATCAATCAACCAGCTAATTAATCAATCAATCAGCCAATCAACCAGACAGTCTATCAATCAATCATCTAATTAATCAATCAATCAGACAATCAACCAGACAGTCTATCAATCAATCAACTAATTAATCAATCAATCAGCCAATCAACCAGACAGTCCATCAATCAATCGATCAATCGATCACTTACCTCTGGTAACAAACTCCTCTGTTTCACTTTCCACACCAACCCGCTGACCACTCTTAGCAAGCACTTTCACCATATACCCAGTTTCCTCACGGAGATTCTTCAACGGACAATCTAACAATTTGGTTTCTACTTTTCCCTCCCAAAGGAACTGTTCTCCATGTTTCTTGATCATTACTTGATAATGGGATACGCTGAAATACTTGGCGTACAGCGGTTTACCCCATTTCAAGTGAGCTTCGGTTGATTTGATGTCAATGACGTGAACGTCTGTGGGAGGGTTGGGTGGGGCTAATGGAAATAAAGGGCAAAGGACAATTATTGATGACAAAGGTATTTGAGATTAAAAATTAAGAATTGGTACAAGTAGAGTGCACGCACTAAAAGTGTGCAACATAAATACCACTAAATAGTGCTATTTTATGCTAATTCTATTGTTTTCTATTGTTTAATTAGTGTTATTTACTACTAAATAGTGATAACTGTTGCACACATTTAGTATTTGCATATATATAACTGCGTATAAATACTGTAATAAAAATGTTTGAATCATAATCAACCTCAACTAAAAAAGGCACATTTCCTTTCGAACATATTTGTAATTTTCCCAGACGCACGAGCTTCAATCGTTGACAAAAATGGTTGAAACCACTTCAAAATATGCTATTTTCGAGTTCATTTTGCTCTTTCGCATTATAGCAAAATACTAACCCCCTTCCAACCTTCCACCCGCTGCCCCGCCCAGGGCTTAACTTACCATCCGTCTGTATGGACTCTTGTTTCACTGTCAACTTGTTGCCCAACAGACCATTATTGGCCTTGACTTGTCTTATAATGCGATTAGTGGCCTCAGCTTTAGCTACACTTTGTTTGACGTTGGCCTCTGGCTTGGATATGGCGACGGTCACAACTACACGGAATCTGACCTTTACACTACCTTTCCTAATAAAAACAAGAACCAAGTGATTATAGACGGATAGTGTTTGAATATAACCGCAGTCCGGCTGGCTCCGATGGGAGGTCACGGGTTCGATCCCCGGCCGGATCAACACTCAGGGTCTTAATTTTGAGGAGAAATTGCTGCCTTTGTAATTTCATCTGCAAATGGTTAGAATTTTGCGTCTTCTCGGATAAGGACGTTAAGCAGGAGTTCCATGTTGTACTAGCCTCGAATGTCCTATTGTTAGTACAATAGTGACTAAAGCACAAATCCTCAAATCAAAATCAATCCATCAATATAACTATCTAAGAATAAACGATAGAAAAATGGGCAACATGTTTGCATCATTCAATCAAGTTCTCGAACAACCCAATGGACGATCAGGTTTTTATCTTTACATGTACAAAAGATTTCACGCGAAAAAAAAAATGCCAATCCAAAGCATTTGGCTACTGAGTCAAAATTGAGGGTGTCAGCTTTAGAGGCGAATCTGATGCAGAACGGCGCCTGTTTCTTCTTCTTCTTTCTTCCTCTACTTCTTCTTCTTCATCATCTCTTTTTTGGCAAGTTCCATGGTGTGGAACTGCTTTTTAAAACACGCTAGGCAAAAGGTCTCAGCGACGTGAGATGGCGAAGGGCTTCTATGTACACATTGCATTGTGGTAATTCAATATTTCAATTAAAAATCTTGTCGTTGGGACTGCACAGTTTAATATTATTACTTGACTTACATGAAACCCAAGACTTCTATTCTTTCAAAGCCTGTTAGATTCCTGTACAATTCTTCAAGCTGAAAGAACACAACATGAATGTTGTAGCGATGAATAACTGTCATTATCATAATATAATTATCCTGCACTGATTATTGTTATCATTGTCATCATCATTTTCTTCGTAATCACTACTAACATCACCATCATCATCATCATCATCATCACTACCAAAATCACCATCATCACCACCAACATCATCACCATCACTACCAACATCATCATTATCACTACCAACATCACCATCATCACTATCAACATCACCATCATCATCATCACTACCAACATCACCATCATCACTACCAACATCACCATCATCACTATCAACATCACCATCATCGCTATCAACATCACCATCATCACTACCAACATCACCATCATCACTACCAACATCATCACCATCATCATCATCACTACCCACATCACCATCATCTCTACTAGACTGATTCCATAAGTCGGCGCCAGTTCGCTCTCTGTTGAAAAGTTTTTCGCTCTCGGTGTCCGACTTATCAAATTTACTATGTCAAACTGATCCGCATTCTGAAAAATGGGAATGGACCAATTGTAGCGCTTGTTATATTCTTCACAGGACATTGACCAATCACAGGTAACGTACTAGCTTGAAATGTCTGGAAAATGACTTCCGTTGAGTCTCGAACTAAACTGTGATGTCGCAATTTTGCCGAAAGTTTATTCTCCGTAACGATCAAGAAATAACAGTTTGCTGTATTGAAGAGGCACCAAGAAAACGTAATTCGAGAGACTGCTAATTTGGAGATAACCGAAGCAAACAATTTAAAAAATGTGAGTGAATTGTACATATTCTTAACCTCTCCCGTAATTTAAATAATTTTTGTGTGCCGGATTTAATTTGGAGCGCATGATATTGTGTGAGTTTGAAACAACCGATCCCTGCGTTGGTACGTTGATTTGAACATCTCTTTGCAA